>JANAVB010014796.1:37951610-37991610 GCA_029216955.1 Iris pallida | reverse complement strand
TACAATACCTGCTAGCTGTGCCAACTGCGTGAGCGATGTCTGGCCTTGTACACACCATAGCATACATGAGACTCCCCACAGCTGAAGCATAAGAAACCCGCTCCATATCTTCCTTCTCATCCTCGGTAGATGGACACTGCTCCACAGTAAACTTTAAGTGAACCGCAAGGGGGTTACTTACTTTCTTCGACCTGTCCATCCCGAAACACTGAAGTACCCAGTGAATGTACTTCTTTTGGAACAAGTGTAGCAGCTTGGACTCTCTTTTTAGGCTAATTTCCATCCCAAGGATAGTCTTCGCTATGCCTAAATCCTTTATAGAGAAGGTCGCACCCAGTTGGCACTTCAACTCCGCTATCCTAGTGCCATTCTGACCCACCAGTAGCATATCATCAACATAGAGCAGTAAAATGATAAAATCATCCTCGATAAAGTTCCTAATGAATACAAGTGATCTGACATCGTCCGTGCATGACTATGCTCCTCTATAAACGACTCAAACTTTCTGTACCACTGCCTCAGAGCCTACTTCAGACCATACAAGCTTTTCCTCAACCGGCAGACCAAGTGTGACTTGTCCTTCTCACAGAATCCCTCTAGCTGCTCCATGTACAAATCCTCATCAAGATCACCATAGAGGAATGTCGTCTTTGTTAGGGTTATATACTAAAAGCATCACTTTTGTATTAACTTTATTTTCTTAAATTTTGAATGAGAATCATATGGGCAAATGTTTGCATATTGTATTTGTTGCAAGTGTTTAATACAAGTGTCTGATATTCTATATTGTAGATAATATGGTGTGTGGTGTCACACAGAAGATCATATTATCAGTTTCCTATGGAATATATAAATAGTTCATAACCTAAATGGACTTGGACAATCCATTGGAAAGGTTGTAGTGTAATCTGGTATTAGTCTATCTTAACTATAGGTTTACACTAGTACACTTTGTGTGTATTGAATAAGACCACTTGAGGTTGTTTCCTTTGTACTGACTACATAAAAGAACAAACACCTCTGTTATTATGGATGCTTTTGCTCTTTATCTGGATATAATAACAAACATGTATATGCAGTGTGCATTACTTTGACTCATAAAAGAGTGAGATTCATTATGAGTCAACAATCTTTATGAATTGGGTAATAACATTATATGTATGATGGGTTGTTGATTATAAAAGAAATCTATGTCCCGATACGTCGGGTTGATGATGTCCCCTTAAGGAGCTCATAAGGATTGTCATGTAAACCCTGCATGTGGATTATATTCGACATGAGTAGTGTAATCTGGTATTACTCTATCTTGACTATAGGTTTACACTAGTACACTTTGTGTGTATTGAACAGGACCACTTGAGGTTGTTCTCTTTGTACTGACTACATAATAGAACAAACACCTCTGTTATTATGGATGCTTATGCTATTAATCCGAATATAATAACAGACTTGTATATGCAGTGTGTATTACTTTGACTCATAAAAGAGTGAGATTCATGATGGATCAACAACCTCTATGAATTGGGTAATAACATTGTATGTATGATGGGCTGTTGATTATAAAAGGAATCCATATCCCGATACATCGGGTTGATGATGTACCCTTAAGGAGATCATAAGGATTGTCATGTAAACCCTGCAGGTAGATTATATCCGATATGACAAATAAAGTTGAGTGGTACTACTTAAGGTTAAAAGATGTCAATAAATATAGTTGTCAGTAACTTAATTTGATCGACGGATATTCGATATCTTAACATGGGGAGCCAAACCAGCATATAATAAAAGGAGCCCATAATCATAATTTGGGATTAGAAAAGGTAGTGCAACAATAGCTCTTTAGTGGATCGAGCTATTGTTAATGGGCCTGGGTTGTGTGTTCGGGATGAACACGGGATACACAGATCCGTTAGGAGACCTAACCCTAATTTCTCCTCATGGTCCCTGTCGTAGCCTTATATATCCTCTATTCTCTGGCCGTCAGGATCTCATCAGAAATAAGAAGCTCTTTCTCTAAATTCGTAATTCACGTAAGAAGAGAAAGGAAGGTTGCCAAGGAGAAGAAAAGATTGGAAGATCGTCGCCCACACAACTTTCAACCCGAGGAAGAAATACGTGCAGAAGATCTTGGGGTCGTGACTGCTCGAGATTACTAGGAACTGTTGTCTTTTTTCCACCGCAGATATAATTCGTGAATCCTAGTTTCCACCTATGAAGGGTTAGAACACGTTTATATCTGTTTAACTTTCTATCGATCTATACGCACACCAAACTAGGGTCTTGGGAATTCCCATTTCCTTCAATTGGTATCAGAGCTACTTCGGATCTGCATATTGATTGATACGTCCATGTTGTCTAGTAAAACTTGCATTTTGTAATAGTCGGTAGATGTAGATCTGTTCTAACTCGATTTTGTAGGCATCTTAGATCCAACTATTATGGTCCAATGTATGTTTTTGTTTGTGTTGTTTTAAACCACAAACATGTCGTAGATGTTATTGTTGTTCTGGATGTAATTAAAATCATGAGGGTTGATCGTGCTTATAATTTTAATGTTTCAATCTAGATTATGTGTGAACTCCTTCGGAAGGCATATGATTGATGTAATTTTAATTATTTTTTGATCAATCGTGATGGCGGTGGTGGCTGTTTCTGACGTCGGACGAGATGCTGGTTTTAAGCAGTCCAGAGGCAGACAGATGATTTTTGATGAAGGAATCGACGGCCAAAACCTGAAAAAAATTAGATTTGCACAGCGCCAGATTTTGGATTCGGATAGTTGAGGACGGAGCAGGGAAGATGACCATAATAGTTGGATATTTTTTTTCTGTTTGTTGTTATTTTGCTTTTTCTGATTATGCATGTTTATCATTCTATGGATTTTTTTTATTATGAAAAACTAAGCCTGCATTAATAATGGACAACATGGACTTAATATCAACTAGTGGAAAAACCCTTATTGTTAAATAACAAAGTGGGAGAGAAAATTTATTTAGCATAAACCTATGGTCTCCATTACTGGTTTGTAGGTGATGTAATTATACTTGTGTGTTGGCTTTAGTGCCCTCCTCCATATCAGATGAGTATAATTATGGATCACCAGTACAAACTTCATTAGGGATAATTATAGAAAGTTACCTAGTATGTGTTCACTTCTCCATCTGAAGGAACTCATTACAAGATAATGTACTTAGAATTAAGTAATGGTATACACTTAGATATAAATAATGGTATCCTCCCCATCGGAGTCACTGCTATTATTTTTATGACCAGAACAAGACGAACATATTAATTTTATTTGTCATAAAGTTATGTTGACATGATAGTAAAATTAATAAAAAAAACCTACTTGAACAAAGTTGAATTTGTATATGTCCACACTATCGTGGCATGCTAGATTCATGGTGTTCAAGATGTTGGTGAATTTCTTATTATTATTTTTAGGGAATCAATATTTAATTAATTCAAATTTTTTTGTCCTACATAATTTTTATTTATGTGATTCTCAAGATTTCAAAAAAAAGGGTTCTTTCAGTCCACTTATGGTGATTCTTAAAGAAAAAACATTATTGGACCTAATTATATTGACTGGAAACATAATTTGGACATTGTCCTGACTGCTGAGGAGTACAAATACGTACTTGTTGAGGAATGCCCACTTAAGCCTGATGCTAACTCTGATAAAGAGGTCAAAGAGGCTTATAAGAAGTGGAAAAAGACATATGAGATGGCGCGGTGTTATATTCTGGCATCTATGTCAAATGTACTGCAATATCAGTATCAGGATATTGTCACAGCTTATGACATAATGTATAACCTTAAGGAACTCTTCGGACATCAGAATAGAGCTGTTAGGCAGTTTGCTATGAAGTGCTTGATGAATAAAAAAATGGCTGAAGGTACGCCAGTAAGGGACCATGTTCTCAAGATGATGGGTCATCTGAATGAGGTTGAGATCCTTGGAGCTAAAATCAATAGGGAATCCCAGGTCGATATCATTCTCGGGACTCTGCCTAAAAGTTTTGACAATTTTTGCCTTAACTACAACATGAACAAAATGTTGTATAGTTTGCAGAACTTGCAAAAGAGCTACAGAATGCTGAATCTCTTTTTATGCAGAGTGGTCATATTTTTGTTTCTGAAAAGGCTTCTACTTTTAAGCCAAAAGGCGGTAAGAAGAAGAATAACATTCAGAAACAAGAAAACTCAGCAAAGAAGGGCATGGGACCTCAAGGCGCTGTGAAAAAACCGAAAGGCAAATGTTTCAAGTGCAATGGGTCAAGACATTCGAAGAGTGACTATCCACTTCTCAAACAAGGAAACAAAGAAGGTATATCTCATTTACTAGTAGTTGAAACATGTTTAGTAGTGTTATCTACCGGCACCTGGTATGTAGATACATGAGCCACTAATCATGTCTGCAATACATTGTAGGGGTTCCAGGAAACCAGGCGTCTTAGTGATGGAGAGATATGCTTGTTCATGGGTGACGCTACAAAAGTAGCAATCATTGCATTAGGAGATGTTACTTTATCTTTTGGTAGAAATAAGTCTTTGACATTGAAAGATTGTCTTTATGCACCTTCACTTAGAAAGAATTTAATTTCTGTTTCTATGTTAGTTAAGGATGGATATTCAGTTTATTTTAATGACAATATTTTTATTAGAAATAATAAACATTTTATCTGTTCTGGTGCATTAGTTGATAATCTGTATGTCCTTAATACTATTTCGCCCACAATGCAACTTATAAAAATGAATAATATGTCATGTAACTTAAATAAGAGAAAAGAACCTTCTTGTATGAACAAAACATATCTTTGGCACTTGCGTTTGGGACATATTAACCTAAGAAGGATTCAAAGACTGGTTGAAGATGGACCTTCGAGTTCATTGGAAGTGGAGGCACTACCAGTCTGTGAATCCTGCTTGGAAGGTAAAATAACCAAAAGGCCTTTTACGACAAAGGGGTATAGGGCCAAAGATGTGTTGGAATTGGTTCATTCTGATTTGTGTGGACCCATGACTATCCAACCTAGAGGTAGCTTTGAATATTTTGTCACATTTATTGATGATTATTCAAGGTATGGATACATTTATTTGATACGCTGTAAGTTTGAGTGCTTTGAGAAATTCAAAGAGTACAAGGCTGAAACGGAGAAACGTCATAGAAAATGTATCAAGTCACTACGATCAGATCATGGTGGCGAGTACCTCTTTTGAGAGTTTAGGAATTATTTATCAGAGGCTGGGATTACATTCCAATTGACTGCACCTGGAACGCCCCAGCAGAATGGTGTAGCCGAAAGAAGGAATAGAACTCTTATGGAGATGATTAGATCAATGATGAGTCATTTGGATTTACCAAATTCGTTTTGGGGATATGCCTTAGAGACTACAGCTTATATTTTGAACTTGGTTCCATCTAAGTAAGTACCTCTTACTCCCACAGAGCTGTGGATTGGGCGGAAGCCTAGTCTGAAACATGTTCGCATTTGGGGTAGTCCAGCACATGTGCTGAATGGGAAAGCAGATTAGTTGGAATCTCGTACAGAAGTACACTTATTTGTAGGCTATCCAAGAGGAACAAAAGGAGGTTTATTTTATAGTCCTAAGGATCAGAAGGTCATTGTTAGCACCAATGCCCGATTCTTAGAGGAAGACTATGTGATGAACCATAAACCCACAAGTAGAGTTGTTCTAGAAGAATTGAGTGGTGAGACACCAAGTACTTCAGTACCAACAGTACAAGAGGATGAACCATAAATAACTGACAACATGTCACAAATGTTACACCACAACCGATAGTGCCTCGTTGTAGTGGGAGGTTTGTGATACGACCTGATAGATATATGTTCTTGGGTGAGTCATCAGACTTCGTCCCTAAGGAACAAGATTATGATCCTTGTACCTACAATGAAGCACTCCAAGATAAAGATGCAGAGTCTTGGCAAAAAGCAATGATATCTGAAATAGAATATATGGATTCCAATCAGGTCTGGGAGCTTGTAAAACCACCCGGTGGTGTAAAAGCCATTGGATGCAAGTGGGTCTATAAGAGAAAAAGAGGATCAAACTGTAAGGTTGAAACCTTTAAAGCTCTGCTTGTTGCAAAAGGTTTTACTCAAAGAGAGGGTATCGATTATGAGGAAACCTTTTCGCCAGTAGCCATGCTTAAGTCTATCCAGATTCTTTTATCTATTGCAGCTCATCTCGATTATGAGATTTGGCAAATGGATGTCAAGACAACTTTCCTTAATGGAAGTCTTGAGGAAGACATCTATATGAAGCAACCAGACGGATTCATTGAAAAGGGCCAAGAGCATCTTGTTTGTAAGCTCAAGAAGTATATTTATGGACTTAAGCAAGCTTCCAGATCTTGGAACATATGTTTTGATTAAGTGATAAAATCCTATGGATTTGATCAATGTCAGGATGAATCATGTGTATACAAAAAGTATGACGGAAATGTGGTGGTATTTATAGTACTTTACGTAGATGACATCTTGCTTATTGGAAATAATGTGAAGGTGTTATCTGATGTAAGGGTATGGTTATCCAAACAGTTTGATATGAAGGACTTGGAAGAAGTATGTCACATCTTTGGGATCAAATTTACTACAAAAAAACCTTTTTATGACGGGTAAAAACCGTCATATTTGACAATTTATAATAGTTTTTTGAAGCATGCAACCGTCATGAACACGGGTGTTATAAAAGTTTAGAAAAACCGTTATATATGATATATACTTATATGACTTTTTTTAATAAAAAATGAGATAATTAAGTCAATTTTATATAACACTAAATTTGAAAACAACATTAATATTATCATTATATATAACATATATGTCCGAAAGCGTTATGACTAAGATACATATACATAACACTTTCTAACGTTCTATTCTGGTTATTCACACACACATATATATCACCTGTCAATGCTTATAATTCAATGCGTTATAAAAAGCATATTAATTTTCTGAGACAACAAAAAAAACTTTGTATAAACATTCAATCTAGTCCCAAAAATACATTGCCAAACATCATCACCCTCAATGTATAAACATACACGGTATTTGACAAATGCAACACCACCCAATACAATTTAACAAAGAAAACTTGAAATGCTGCTGTTACAAGATATTGCACTATTAACATTCCTTTCTTAACCTATGACTGCAAGAGAAAAAGTTCCTTCATCGTAGTCTTTGTGAAACTTTCGGACTGATGTTATTCCCATAGATGAAGAAGATGATACCCTTGATATTACGCTCCTCTGCGGCTGCACTAGACAGAGATGATGTAATCTTATTCATTCCTGAGAGCTGCTGCTTCTTTGTCAGTGAGCTCTTTTTTTTGCTGTCGCAAAAAGACCTCAGATACTTTCTTTTTTTCTTTATTCAATGATTTTAGCTCCATAACACTCTCCTGCTTTATCAACATTGAAATTCCGCGGTCCAGGCACATAGATCCGCGTCGTTTGCTTTTCCTGATCACACACAAAAGTTACAGTTAACAGAGTACTTCACTAGATTAATTGTTCTATACTGAAACTGAAACAAACGTAATAGTTAACACCCACTACAATATTTTAGCAAAATTTTAATGGTCAGACAGGAGGTTCATTATGAATATGCATAGCTCAAAAAAGATGGAACTAAAAAAATATAAACAAGTAAAAAATTAGAAAAAATGGCTGCAATACGACATTGGATTCATAAAGTAAAGGTTCAAAGGAGAATATATCCTGAGTTAATCTAGTCTAAATCTATAAATTGGAGAGTGAAGAGTTTGTTGTTACAATCTCCTTTAGTGATCATAAACTCTTATACCCTGTAGGAACGAATTTGTAAAGCGCAATACTCTAGAGAGGGGGTGAATAAAGTAGGCAGCGGAAGATATTCTCATTTTAGTATGTAGTTTATGTAAATATATGATTTTCATTTGGAAGATATTCTGATTTTACGTACCCCCAAGACATGTCTAATGCTGCCTTAACGAGAATCTAGATTGCTACTTGTTTAACCACAAAAACAATGACCAGTTCGGGTTAGATTTTCACACCTGGTATAACAATTCCTTGGAAGAACATGAATGTCAGAAAGAGACTGAATAAGAATTTATACTTGGAAATTTTCAACACAAGTCACATATGACAAACTGTTATTGTGTTGAAATTTTTAGCACTAGAATTGCATACACATACCTTTTGGAGAACACCATAAAATAGAAGATTAATTCACCACTGCATATATAACATACAAGCAAGTGTCAGAGTGATAGTTCTCACATTTCTAATACCCATCCAAAAGCTTTGTCAGTCTCTGGATTATTCTTCATTTTCAAGGAGACATTCATCCAAGTTGGAGCAATTTTTCCAGCTGAGACAGGATGTGTTCAATACAACATATAGAACAAGCCAAGCAATAAAATAATATTAGGTCACCGTGGGAAAAGAAAAGATGAGAAACATTCTACATTTATAAGAGTGAACTGAAGCACCAGTAGTTTCCCATACAAACACATAAAGAAAAAGAACATGTACACTATAAGTTTGGAGTCCCAATACCTTACTAATATGCAATTAAACATACATGCTTGGAATGAGACCGAGTGATTAGATGCTGCTACAGACTATTCAAAACTCAACAAGTTAATGGAGATACATAAGCATACGGATATCAAGTACGTGCAATATAAAGGATTGTAGTACAAGACTTCCAAAAAAATGCAGAAATGAAAAAAATTGCTTATAAATTTTATAACAGTTTAAAATGTATCCAACCTAGTTGGAATCAGTTGTCAAGTTACCAAAGTCTATCAATAATTCGATTTTTGGCATTTGCAAACTGCAATATCAGTTGTTACACAGAAGATATCAGGTACATATAGAAATTTGACCCTGTTTACCACTCACTAAGAACATTGATAGAGTGGCCTAGGTTGAAGTGGTAAATAAACAAATTAAATGTTTGATATACTGTCCTTGTAGTAGTGGCCCTGTCCTTGGTTCTTAAAAATTATAGCCTCTAGTTTGAAGCTAAACTAGAATAGGAGTCAAGCAATGATTTTTGTATATAATAATTTTCAGAACAGAACGAAACTCTACATTATGTCTTTTCATTCATAATATATCTTTAAACAAGCCATGTATGGACTAACTGGGTTGAAGTGTTAACAACTTTTGTTGGTAATTCTCTGTGCCTACACATGCATGTATGGACTAACTGGGTGTGCGGGCGGTGAGCCTAGGTACGAGAACTGAGGTTCAGAGTCAGGGTATGCCAATTTGGCATGTGAAGGAATTTGCTCGTAAAGCCCTCCAGATTCAATCTTTCTGAATCCAAGCAAAATGAAGGGTCTCAGATAAAATGGAACACTAATACAACCACTACCACTTCACAATACAGAACACATATTTCCAATATTCACAGAGTGGTGAGGGATTATAGTGTTGAAAACTAGGATGGAGCTTCCGAAGCATCAAAGTACTAATAAGAGTTAAAAACTTTGTATACCTATTAACATGGTTATTATAAGCTCTTATATACTGTGGAGGCTGCTCATCTGAGCTAAGTTTGGCATATGTCCAGTTAGTTTTTTCTTTGCTAAATTTCTGAAAGTGAATTTAGGCTAGGGAATTAGTATTACGACAATGAAATCATGTATTCAGTTAATTGACATTGGTATCTCTTACAGTTCATTAAGGTTCGTTAGATTGTTAATACTAAAAGGAAGCAGGCCACTCAGATCATTTCCATCAAGGTGGATGTAACCAAAAGTGTCAAGTATAACCATATATCTTCATTAATTTCGTAGAATAAGAACAAATATTGGTTTCTAGTTATAGAACACTCACAGAACCGCAAGTGATTGCACCAGTCCTATTTATGCCAGAATCGAGTAAGTAAGTTATTTTAAGTGTCTAGTGTAGTTTGAAAAAGTGATGAGGGAATTGGAAATCTTTAAAGCAAGGAGGTTGCTTAACATAAACTTTCTGTTTAATAATGTCATTTTGAAAAGCACTTTTAACATTCATTTGAAAAAATTTGAAATCATTAAAGCAAGCAAAAGCACATAGCATACGAATGGATTCAAGACGAGCAACCGGAGCATAGGTTTCATCGTAGTCAATGCCTTCCTCTTGGTTATAGCCTTGAGCAACCAATCAGGCTTTGTTACGAGTGACTAACCCATCTTCATTAAGTTTATTATGAAACACCCATTTAGTTCCAATAATGGGATGATTGTGAGGTTTAAGGATAAGTTCCCAAACCTTGTTTTGCTCAAATTGATTTACCTCTTCTTGCATCGCTATCATCCAAAATTCATCATGAAAAGCATCATTAATATTTTTAGGCTCTATTTGAGAAATGAAAGCCACGTTTGCACAAAGATCACGAGTGGAGGATCTAGTACTAACACGAGAAGAAGGATCACCAATGATAAGCTCCTTAGGATGATTAGGGACAAATCTCCATTCCTTTGGGAGGTCCTCTTGAGGAAGCTCGAGTGGTGGAGAATCTTCGGTTGGAGGGGTCATAATTTCATCGTTAGATGAAGAGGGACGAGGGTCTCCAATAGAAGAGTTCTCAAAACCAAAAGAGATGTCATCAATATCATCGGATGAGGAGGATGTAGACGAGTTAAGTTCATCAAAATAGACATTAATTGACTCTTCGACAACAAGACTTCTTTTGTTAAAGACACGAAAACCTTTACTATGTATTGACTAACCAAGGAAAATACCTTCATAAATTTTTCTTCAAATTTGCCTAGTTTGTCCTTGGTATTCAAAATAAAACATTTGTATCCAAAAACTTTAAAATACTCAATAGAGGAAATTTTGACAAACCAAAGCTCATATGGAGTCGTTCTAGAAATAGGTCTAATTAAGACCCTATTTATAACATGACATGCTGTGTTAACGACTTCCGCCCAAAAGTATTGGAGGAGCTTATATTGGTTTAACATAACCCGGGCCATATCGCCAAGGGTTCTATTCTTTCTTTCCACAACACCATTTTGTTGTGGAGTTCGAGGACAAGCAAAATCATGACCAAAACTATTCTTTTTGCAAAATCCTTTAAAATTGGCATTGTCAAATTCTCCTCCATGATCACTTCTAATTTTGTTAATAGTAATGCCTTTCTCATTTTGAACACGTTTATAAAAGGCAACAAATTCACGAAAAGTATCACTTTTATTTGCAAGAAAAATGACCCAAGTAAACTTGAAAAATCATCAACCAAAACAAAAGCATAAAGTTTGCCTCCAAGACTAGCTATTCTACTAGGACCAAATAGATCCATATGAATAAGTTGAAGTGGTCTAGTGGTACTCACAGAGTTGATGAATTTGAAGGATGACTTGGTCAACTTACTTTTCTCACATTCTTCACATACCATATCCTTTTTGAAGGAGATACTTGGAAGTCATCGTACAAGCTTCTTGGTGGCAAGACGGAAGATGGTATCCATGTTAGCGTGTCCAAGCCTCATGTGCCAGAGCCAACTTTCATCGTTCTTTGCAACTAAGCACCTGTCATTGTTAGTACCTTCAACAAGATAGAGAACATAGATATTGTTTTCTCTAATGCCTTCATACACCGTAGATCCACTAGTGCTATCGGTAATAAAGCATTTGAGTTTAACAAACTTAATATCATAACCATTATCCGTAAGATGACTGATACTAAGAAGGTTGTGTTTGAGATTTGTAACAAGACGAACATTCTTAATACAAGGATAAGGAGTCGAGCCGATATTACCATTTCCTATGATGTGGCCTTTTAGATTGTTACCAAAGGATACATGTCCTTCTTTCTTCATCGATAGCATTGTAAAAAGTGAAGCATCACCTGTCATGTACCGTGAGCAACCGCTATCGATGATCCACTTGCTTCTAGCATGAGAAGGATTCTTCACCTACAACATAAGTTGAAGATGAACATTTTGGTACCCAAGATTGTTTGGGTCCTTGATTGCTAGTCTTAGGAACCCATTTAAAAACTTTCATATCAACATGTTTCCTTGTTTGACAATAATTAGAAGTATGTCCAAGTAGACCACAATAGTTGCACATCATGGAAGATTTAGAAGAGAATGTGTGAGTGTTATGCATATGTGGGGCTTTAGTGCGAGGAGTTCTATCATGAGTGTTATGGTGATGATAATAGAAAGCATGATGTGAGGTGTTCTTCTTAACAAAGGGTCCTTTCATTGTGTTAGGATAGGACTTATGTGTAGTGTTCTTGTTCATGTAAGAATTGTGACTAGTATTGTGATGAGTGTAGGCGTGTCTTGGAGCATGTGTGCGAGTCGTGTTTTTATCAACTAGTTTCTTACCATGCACAGGAAGATCATTATACTTAGTAGAGGTATCATATTCTCTTCTATTAGCAGCTTCAACTTTATGCATAGCAAAATCATAAGCCCTTCTGAGGGATTGAATTCATCATCCTTTTTCTCAATAATAACTCGAGATTCTTGTAACTTGAGTCGCAAAGACTCTATCTCATCCGTGTCAGAGGTGGAAGATTTTCCTTTTACATCAATAATGATGTTGGAAAGTCTCTCCACTTCTAGTTTAAATGCCTCAACCTCTTTTAGAGATTTCTTGTACTTATTTCACTACACCAAAAGAGGGATTTTCCAACACAAATTTTTTTCGTTGCTAACGGTTTTTTGCCGTTACTGATTACTAACGGTAAAAAATTGTTATTAACGCAAAAAACAGTTAGTATAAATAGAAAAAACTAAATTTTAATATAAACGACACATATTATTTATATTGTAACACTTCAATAGCGTTAGTAAAGCAAATAAAAATCGAATAAAAAAACACTCCCTATCTGTATGTTGAAAAAAAAAGTGTTAGAAAAACCTTTTCCACCCCCCTTCTTTTTTTCTCGTGTTTGTCGATCTCTCTCCATCAAAATCCCTAAACTGGTCTTCAAAACTCTTCCCCTTTTCTCATCACTTCTACCAGGAGCCATGAAATGTCGCCGAGGGTGTTGTCGAGGTGGAGGCTCATCTTCTTAGAGGCGGCGACGAAAATGATGGTGAAGAGGAGGTAGAGATGATGGTGAAGAGGCAAAAGATGAGGGCGAGGGCCTTGTCAGGCGGACCTACTCGGTCGTCCATGATGTGTCGGGCTGGGCGCTCGTAGAGATCGCAGCAGGCGGCCTGCCAGAGGAGGGAGGAGAGGCGTTCGGCAAGTTGCAGCGGACGAGATAGTAAGTACACTATCCCAAAATTAGGGTTTGCTTAATAAAAATCATAAACTTCATAATTTTGGGGGGTTTATTTAGGATTATTAATGCAAAAATGATTCACAGGCGATCGTTGCCGTCCTGGTAGCTATGTCGGCCCTCCCCGATGTTGCATTTTTTGCGGTGTCCGCGGGAGGCTACGACTACAAAGAAGCTCTCACGAAGTCTCTACTCTTCCTCGAAGCGCAACGGTCGGGAAAGCTCCCAAAAAATAATAGGATCCCGTGGAGAGAAGAATCTGCGCTCGATGACGGTAAGCTTGCACACATTTGTCTCTCTCCTCTTATTATTCTTCAAAGTCTATTTCACATCATTTATAATAAAAAAATGAAATATAATATTTTGGCTACGGTTTGTGATTGCGAACGTGGCCGCCAGCCGACGTGGCAGCCAACTATTGGCCCCTATGCTATCACCGAAACCCATCCGGACCACGAGGCTAATAGAAGGCCGTCACGTTGGCCGACGGTCACGTCCGCGATCAGAAACTGCCGAACAACGTAGCAGAATCCTATAAAAAAGAGAAAATGGATGTAAAATCTTGATATTAACCTTGGAATTTATTTGTTTGTAGTTTCTTATAAAATCATGAACTTGAATTCTTGATATTCATCCTAGGGTTCATGTTGTTTGGTTCCCATGGATTAGAATTCAATGAAATAATGTATTATTCAGTAAATTAAAAAAAATCTGGAAACTAATTAAATACCATATCGGGAGGAGATCAGATGTCTATTATTCTATCAATTCGGTCACATTTTCAGCATGGGACAACTTCTACTTTTTTATATCCATAATTATAAGAGCAAATCCGATGATAAGGTTCATCCCAATTTCTAGATTCTAGATTCAGAATGTACTATGTAGGAGATTATTTTGTAGAATAGTAAAAATTCAATCAGAATGTAGGAGATCATATAGCAGCTTCAATTTATCAAACTCAAATATAATTGATATATTGAATGCTGATATCTACATTACATGCAACAATTTAGATTTTTATAGTGGTTTCCAATTTCCAAATTCACATCAACGAAGCATTATTGTGATTTGGACAAAAAATTATTGAACTCCAATTCAAAACCAAATAGACTCTACCACTATAACAAAATATCGTTTGAAAATGTAAGAATATGGTGGTATGCTAGGTCTTTTGTTCATAAAATTAACATATCATTGTCTATTACAAGGGATTCTCTATCATACTCTTTGAAATATTCTAACTTTAGTTTCAACTACTATATGCATTTTTAAAACTCCTCATAACTGGTTCCTTACTCTTACATGGTTCAGATATGGACAAGTACTCTTCAGAGAACAAATAACTGCAAGTCCAATTTTTGGATTCCCAAAGGTTGGTTCAATTGGTTTCCCGGCTATGTTTGTTTTAAGAAATACTGAGATATTTTTTCCCCGCTTTAAAGGTGCTACTTCTTATACTTGTAGATACAATGGCGTGCTCTCGATGAGATTAATGCTGGTGTATGTGATGGAATGACGTACAAAGAGATAAAGAGGAACATGCCTTAAGAATACAAGTGTGCATAGAAGTTTTAATATCTTGAAAGCTATATGATTTCTATTGAATCTTGTTCTAATACTTACAAAAGCATGCCTTCATGTGTCTACTAGCATAGTTAAGTTGGCTGAATTCTTGAAAGCTATATGATTTCTATTGAATCTTGTTCTAATACTTACAAAAGCATGCCTTCATGTGTCTAACACTTAAGAAGCTTTCTTATTTATATGTGCTTGTAGTTTTCCTTGATAAACAGTATTACATTATGAGTAGTGCAACTTGCCCTTATAACCAACATGCTACCCTGCTTGGCCTCTTTTGCAGATATCGCAAGAAAGACGAGCTTAGTTATAGGTATCCTCGTGGAGAATCATATCTTGATGTCATTCAAAGGTTAGAATTTCGATTGTTCTGTTACATGCATCTATGACTTGGTTTTTTATCCTAGCATAATTGAATGAAAGTTTCATCATTCCTCATACAGATAAGAACCTATGATTATCGAGCTAGAGCGACAGCGTGCACCAGTTGTAGTCATATCCCATCAGGTCTTTTTATGTGAATTCTCTTTTCTTGATAGTGCATATTATTGTTTTCTAAGTATAGTAGTTACTAACTACAAGCTTAATGCATTATATGCTGTGCTGAGAGCACTGTACGCATATTTTGCAGATAGGCCTCTAAAAGAAGTTCCTCATATTGAGGTAAGTCGTTAAACATTTCAATACCTGTTGGCTATCTTCAGTAATGGAGAAGGAATAGAAAGAATGAACAGGATCACAATATTGCTTTCCCTTGTTTAATTGCCAGAAGAATGTGAGATGGATAACAGGGGAAAATGAACTTACATTTTACATAGATGTATATCTTCTTCCTTTTCAATTCTCAAGCATATCAACATTTCTTTAGGTATAAATAATTTATGGGGAGGTATAACATTGTGTGCCATTTTATTGACTTATTTCCTCATATGTCAACATTATTGGTAATTTAAATGTTGACCACATGGAATCTTCAATATATCCTTTCTCGCCAGACTAGAGAACTAGGTGATTTTATATGCTTGTGTAGGTACCACTACATACTATAATTGAGATTCAGATGGGCATGATTGGCATCCAAGAAAAATGATACAAGCTCACAGATTGAGTGCCCATTAGATATTTGTGTAAATCAAGACATCCAGACAGCTAGCAACAATAATTTGCTTCCTTTCCGCATGTGTCTAACAATGAGACACTGTAAATTGCTGCAATACCATTGTATTTACTAATTCAAATAACATGAATTCAGCACCTCAGAGTTTGGTCCAAATACTGTTATAATATGTGATCAAGTATGTTTTAAGTCCTCTAAGTAATTCTAATTTTACATGAATGAGCTTTCATTATGTGCTCTTGACCAACAAATTAATCATGCAAATGGTTACTTTTTTTTTATGCTTGCATAAAGCACACTGAGTTATGTTATCGGTTTAGTGTCATAAGGAGTATCATGTTGGGTGCTTGAAGGCTCATAATAAGGATGATTTATAGGTACTTTCATCATATGCTTTTATATGCAATTTATTGAGGGTTACTTTGAAGGTTAATCTACAAAATACTTGAGAACTACAGATTGCTGAAATATTTGAATCTACAAAACACTTGTTTTATTCTTTCCATTATTGTTTTACTCGAACATCATTTCATAAGTAATTTTAACTTGGATGGCTATGGCCTATTTGTTGTCGTTTTAGACTTAGGCTAGCCCTGATCTTGTGAACTGTTTTGTTTGCTGAAGAGTGTCCTGTTTGAGCCTACCAGCGGTAACACTGGCATAGGGCTGGCCTTCATGGCAGCTATAAAGGGTTAAAAGCTCACACTTACAATGCCAACCTCGATGAGCCTTAAGAGAAGGATCATTCTCAAAGCGTTTGGTACCGAATTGGTCCTTACTGATCCAGCGTTGGGCGTGAAAGGCGCCGTTCAGAAGGCAGAAGAGTTGGCTGCAAAGACCCCAAATTCTTTTATTCTTCAACAGTTTGAGAACCCTTCGAATCCAAAGGTTATATTACCAGTCTTTATTTCTAGGAAAACTCTGGTCATGAAATTAGAAGCGTGCTGATGAAAGCAGTGTCCCCCTGTAGATTCACTATGAGACTACCGGGCCTGAGATCTGGAAGGGAACTGGTAGAAAAATTGATGCCCTTGTGTCTGGTATTGGCACAGGGGGTACGATTACTGGATCAGAAAAATATCTCAAAGAGCAGAATCCTGATATAAAGGTTAGATTTGTTACTTCTGGTGTAATCTATGGTATCAGCTGGGCTATATATATATATATATATATATATATATATATATATATATATATATATATATATATATACTTTTACTGATATGTATGTATTGTTTGTTGTTTGCCTTTCTAAAGTTGTATGGTGTAGAACTAGTTGAAAGTACGATTTTATCCGGAGGACAGCCTGGTATGTTGTTGCATTCTCACTTCTGTTTGTTCTTATTTTAAAATTCTACTGCATTGGGGGTTGACATTTGAGCTATTATTTATGTAGAAAATAATGGTTGAATAATTTTATTGATGGACTACTTCACTACTTATAGGGAGTCTAGCTCCTCTACATACTACATATTCCGATGTGGGACTAAAAGTCCCTTATTGACTCTCAACACTCCCCCTCAAGATGGGCGATAGATATTGATCATCCCCATCTTGTTACATAGCTTCGACAGACTTAATGAACTAAGGCCCTTAGTAAGACAGTCTGCAACTTGTTCTTCTGAGCGGACATGGTCAATCTTCAGTATCCCTTGTTCCAGCTTTTCCTTGATGAAGAATCGATCAATCTCGATGTGCTTCATTCTGTCGTGCTGAACTGGATTGTTAGCTATACTTATTGCAGCTTGACTATCGCTCAGAAGACGTAATGGTGCTCCCTTGTCTAGCTTCAACTCTGTCAGCAACGCTTTCACCCACAGCAACTCTGACACTCCCAGAGCCATTGCTCTGTATTCTGCTTCAGTTGTCGACCGTGCTACCACAGACTATTTCTTGCTTCTCCATGAGACCAGATTTCCTCCTATAAAAACACAGTATCCCGTGGTAGACCTTCTGTCGTCTATGCAGCTCGCCCAGTCTATATCACAGTATCCCTCAACTTCTATGCGTCCATTCTTCTTGAACCATAGCCCCTTTTCCGGCGTTCCTTTCAGATATCTCAAGATCTGAAATACTGCTTCCATATGACCCTTTCTTGGATCATGCATGTAACGACTCACTACACTTACCGCAAATGAAATATCAGGGCGAGTGTGTCCCAGATAAATCAATCTCCCTACAAGTCTTTGATATCTTTCACGATCAACGGGTTCTCCTGCTTCTGCTCCCAACTTGCACTTCTGGTCAATTGGAGTGACTGCTGCTTTGTATCCCAGCATCCATGTCTCCTTCAGCAGATCTAGTGTGCATTTTATCTGTGAGAGAACAATTTCTTGTTCGCTTTCACACACCTCGATACCTAGAAAGTACCTCATCGCTCCTAAATCCTTCACTTTAAACTCTTTTGTGAGTTTTGACTTCAGCTTAGTGATCTCGACTTCATCATCACCTGTGATCACTATATCATCCACATATACAGCAAGTATAGTGATGTGGCCTCTTGCATGCTGGAGGAATACCGTATGATCTGTATTTGTTTGACGGTATTCCATGCCTGTAACAGCCTTTCTGAATCTGTCGAACCAGGCTCGAGGAGATTGCTTGAGCCCGTATAGCGACTTCTTCAGTTTACACACCTTTCCTTGTGACGTCCCTCCGTTTGATTCCGTCGTGTAGCACCCTGGCGGGAGCTCCATGTATACTTCTTCTTGCAGGTCCCCATGAAAAAGGCATTCTTCACATCCAGCTGGTATAGCTTCCACCCATAGTTCGTTGTAATAGAGACCAGAGTTCTCACGGTACTCATTTTTGCTACTGGGGCAAACGTCTCATCATAGTCTATTCCATATGACTGTGTGAATCCTTTTGCAACCAACCTCGCCTTGTACCGCTCTACTTTTCCTTCTGGCGTCTCTTTCACTGTGTACACCCATTTGCATCCCACAGCTTTCTTCCCTTTGGGTAATGGAACCAGCTCCCATGTCTTATTTTTCTCCAGTGCCCCAAGTTCTTCCATCATTGGAGCTTTCCACCTTGGATCTTTCTTTGCTTCCTGCCAACACTTGGGCAACGAAGTAGAGTCTAACGATGCAATGAAGGCTCGATAATTTGAAGAAATGTTAGAATAACACAAGAAGTTAGCAATGTCATGTTCGTAATCATCAAAACGAGCAGGAGCCTTACCCGCATTGATGCGAGAAGATCTCCTTAAGGGAGCAATAGGTGGTGAAGAGATCATACCATCCGAGTCGGAGAGATCCGTATCAGAATCCGAGTGATTCAGTGCGGGGGCAACATCTTCAGGAGTTGGAGCAGGAGTAGACGAGGGACTTGGTACAGTGGACATAGGGCACGGCATAGGCACAGTACTAGACTTCTGTTGTCTTCTTCTGTAGACTTGGAGCTCCTTTTCCCTTGTCGGCTGCTCCTCCTCTGAAACATATGTATCTTCTTCTTCATTCTCTGTATCTGAGTCACTGTGCTCTCCCCCTTTTGTCCAGTTTTCTACAACCGGAAACGAAACTGATCCGACGACCACATTTGGGCTTATTATCTCCCCCTCACATCTAACACCATCTGTGTGAGATGTGTCACCAAATGCTGAACCTTCATCTGAACCATAGTATGGTTCGAGTTCTCTGAATGTAACGTCCATGCTGACAAACATCTTCCGCTCGACTGGACTCCGACAGGCATATCCCTTCTGAGTCGCCGTGTAACCGACAAAGACACATTTAACTACCCTAGGATCCAGTTTGCCAACGCCGGGCCTATTATCTTGGACAAAGCACACGCATCCAAAAACTTTTGGTAGAACAATATATGTAGTTGCCCCAGTAAGCATCTCCAACGGTGTCTTCCAGTCCAATACTTGAGATGGCATTCGGTTGATGAGATAAGAGGCCGTCAATATAGCCTGCCCCCATAAGTGTTTCGGGATATTCATAGCCAGCATCATCATCCGTGCGACTTCTAGCAGGTGTCTGTTCTTTCGTTCAGCCACACCATTTTGAGCCGGAGTATAAGCATATGAAGTTTGATGTAGTATTCCATGAGTGGAAAAATACTCGGCAACCCGCTTATTAGTATACTCCGTCCCATTGTCAGACCGGAAACACTTAATTTTAGCACCATATTGTGTTTCCACCCGTCGATGAAAGTCCCGAAAGGCCTCAAGGACGTCACTTTTATTCTTCATAAGGTAGACCCATGTTACGCGGGTATAACAGTCAATAAAGGTGACGAACCATCGAAAGCCGTTAATTCCGGTAGTAGGACAAGGGCCCCATACGTCCGAATGTATCATGTCAAAAGCAGCTGAACTCCTATTCCCTGAGCTCACATACGAGCCTCTGGTATGTTTTCCCAACTCACAAGCATCACAAAATAACTTCGCTTTATTAGCCCTTTGATATAAGGACGGATACATTCGACTAATAACTTGAAAAGAGGAATGACCGACACGCTGGTGGTGGAGTAGCAAGTCGGCTTCAACACTGCGACAGGAAGCTCCTGGTGGTGCGTCTGCTACTAAGGATGCCAAAGCGTTGTCCAGTCCAGTCCTGTCTAAATACCACAGCCCCTTATGCCATGTGCCAGTCCCAAGTCGTCGTCCTGTCCCTTTCTCCTGAAAAGTCATCGTAGGAATGTCAAAGGAAACAGTACAGTTAAGATCAAGTATAATGGCACTAATGGATAGAAGATTGACAGAAAAAGATGGAGCATGTAAGACATTGGTTAGAGTGATAGAAGGGGTGCATACGACAGTACCTTTACCCATTACAGGACTGGAAGTACCATCAGCGGTCTGAATACTCTCCCGTAATGGTAGGTGAGTATAGTCCTGAAATGCACCACAGGATCCCGTGACATGACGAGATGCCCCAGAGTCCATAATCCATCCTGGCTGATGGACAGATGCAAGAGCACGTGCAGAATCATCGGTGCTGGTTTAGACAAAGCAAGTGATGTGATCTCCTGAGGTAGAAGACGCCCCAGGACTGTCGGTCGAACCCAGCTTTTTGCCTCGTAACTTCTCAAGAAACTCCCGCTCAAGCGGGGTTATTTCAGCCAGTTGATTCTCTCCCACTTCCTCCGCCAGATTTGCTTTATGTCCGCCCCTTCTACTAGCATATCCTCCTCTACTACCACGTCGGCCCCTACGACCCCGTCCTCGATCATTAGACTGATTGTGCAAGGGTTTTGGATAAAATCGGATGTAATGTCCGGAGTCACCACAATTGTGGCAAACACCACCCATAGATGGAGGTTGATTGAAGGCAGCAAGGGCAGACTTTTCAACTGCGGCTTGCTCCCCCTGGTAGGAGCCCTTGTTGGGCATCAACTTCAGTCGAGCTTCTTCCTATGTCATGACGGCTATAGCATCTTCCAAGGTCGGAAGCGTGGGTTGGGATAGGAGGATATTCCGTCTCTGCTCAAATACAGGATGTAGTTCCTTCAGGAATTTCATCATACGCTGCCGGGAAATATAAGCCAGGAACGTCTGAAAGTACTTCGCGAATGCCGGTTTGACTTGTGCATCCTCCATCCCAAGAGGATCATAATGATCCAGATCAGACCAGTACTTCTTCAACAGGGCCGCGTACTCAGAGATGGTACGTTCGTCTTGGGCCACCCTATCGAGTTCATCTTACAGTTGAAAGACTCGCATAGGGTTGCCGGAGCCGGAGTACATATCTTTTAGAGTTTGCCATATATCAGCAGCAGCCTCCACTACCTCGACATTGCCCGACACCTGGTCGGTTAATGAGGCAGTCAACCACCCAGCCACGACGTTGTTGACAATCTCCCAAACAGCAAACTCCTTGGCGGAGTGATCGGCTGGCGCCTTGGCTTGGCCAGTGACATAGCCAACCAAGCCATGTCCCTCACTACTAAAATAACCCAGATTAGCGACGTCAGGAGACGTCGCTAAATACAGAAAATACGTCGCTAAAAATGATTTACGACGTATTTAGCGACGAAAAACGTACGTTGCTTATAGGCAAGTCGCAGATGATACTTTCGTCGCCGAACGTCGCTATTTACGACGCGGAGTCCATTGTCGCTAGATGTCGCTAAATGAGCGACAGAGAGCGACATATCAGTACGTCGCCAAAATTGCGACGTAAAGCGACCACTAGCGACGCTTCAAAAGTTTATAAATGATGACGAGGCATGGCATCCACGTGGCCACGTGGGCAACTTAGCGACGTATATTAGCGACGTCGAGCGACGTAACGTCGCTAGTTTGCGACGTATAGCGACGTCTATTTGCCGTCGCAGTACGTCGTCGAACGTCGCTATACGTCGCTAATGTTAAAAAAATTTAAAAAAATGTAATTAATATTTTTGTTATGCTGTGTTTCTGTGTTTACAGTGTGTGTGAAGTGCAGTGTTCGAACCATCGACAGTTTCGCTTACTGTTCTATGTTTTATCTTGGATAGAAAGAGCAACAGTTCAGGGTGCACTTCTCAGAGCTTCCTCTTCACGTCCTTCACCTTCCCGGGAACCTTTACGACGTCCGAAGGCTATACAAGCTAGCACACACCATTCAAGGCTATACAAGCCTAACCTATAATTCAAGTACCAATAATGACCAGAGTCAACTCAAGCTATCTCATACACACAAGTAATATCTGGGTGTCATTTGTTTAGTCTTAAAAAAGCACAATCAACTAAAACTAGTACCAAGTAATGAGCAATAGTGAGTTACCAAAGCAAACTGAAACTAAAACTAGTATCTGGGTATCATTTAAACAACTAAAACTAGTATCTGGGTGTCATTTAAAAAACATGAAGACAACAAAGTCAAACAAGGTTAAGCGAAGTCAAACAAAGTCAAACAAGGTCAAACTAGGTCAAGGGTTGACCTATAGTTGACTTTGTCAACTCTTAGTCCAATCTAGGTCAGATGTTTACTCTACTTTGACTTTCAGTAAAAATAGTCAACCTTGGGGGTGACTACTATTTCATATAATTTTAAAGTATCGGCCGATACCGATCCGATACGGCCGATACCGATACGGTTTGGCATGTTCCGATCCGATACTGACCGATACCAAATATTGACCGATACCGACATTGGGGGTCTTTGTTCCGATCAATTCAAGTACCAATAATGACCAAAGTCAACTCAAGCTATCTCATATACATAAGTAATATCTATATAGATATATACATATAATATATATATAGGCATGTATATACTATATGCCTATATTACAAGACAAGGCAACTTTCATGCATTCATATATTTAGACACTCTAACATAGGCTATATGCCTATATCACATATGAGTTACATGATATAGTTATGTATATATGTATACAATACCATCTATCAAACATATATATATATATAGAGAGAAGTAGAGAGTGGGTGGTGTGTGTACATGCACATGTGAATGGGGGGTGAGTGTGTTGACTGTTACATGTGACAGTCACATATACGTATATATGAGGGAGGCTAATATGCTTGTATTAGGCTATATGCGTGTGTGTACCTAGGCAAGAGTGAGTGAGTGAGTGAGTGATATGAACTATAGGTCAGTCCAATCTGGATAGTAAGGGGATTTACTGTGTTCAGTCAAATAGGAAAGGAAAAGAAAGGAAATCAGTTCATTTCACACAACATTACATACTCCTATAACATATTTCAGACCCATTCACCTCAAACCCAAATCGAGAACCAAAACTCTAACCAAATCACCCCAAACTTGAAACTCAATCAGCACACATATAGATACACTGCACTAGGATTTTAAACATCTAAATTAAAGCATTAAACTAGGTTAAAATGGTTGTCAAAACTAGGTTTTCAAAATTAGAAAATACAATAAATTAACAAGGTATCAGTCAACATAGGGTATTTAGAAATTGATATATAAAAACATGTTAAAATGGAAAATAAATGGTTGGTAAAGGATCTAGGCTATGTGTACGTGTCCAACATAGTGTCTCATGTCCACCACAATATGACACAGTGTGTCCAGTGTGTGTGTGTGTGTGTCCATCTGTGTGTGTGTCCGTGTGATCCGTGTATGTGTGTGTGTGTCTCTGTGTGTGTGTGCGTGTGTGTCCGTGTGTGTGTGTGTGTGTGTGTCTCTGTGTGTGTGCGTGTGTGTCCGTGTGTGTGTGTGTGTCTCTGTGTGTGTGCGTGTGTGTCCGTGTGTGTGTGTGTGTCCGTGGGAGAGGAGGAGGAGGAGGAGGAGGAGGAGGAGGAGGAGGAGTTAGGTTAGGGTTTACCTGAGCTCGATGAGGAGGAGCTTGACGGGGGGTACGGGTCGCCGGAGAGGGAGGGAGTCGCCGGGGGGGGGGGGAGGGAGTCGCCGGGGGGGGGGGAAGGGGTCGCCGAAGGAATCGTCGGAGGGGGGGAAGGAGTAGTGGGAAAAATTAGAAATTTGAGTGAGTGGGAAAAACGAAACGCTGTGCCCTAAGTAAAAATATTAGCGACGTCACATGAGGACGTCGCTAAACGTCGTAAACTGGCGACATATTTTAATAATCCAGCGACGTGACGTCGCTATTCAGCGACGTAATTTTATACCTGTCGCTGAACGTCGCTATTCAGCGACGTTTTGCGATGTTTATATAAAGGAGTCGCTGACTTCCATATATAGCGACGTAATTTTACGCCGTCGCTAAATTACGTCGCTAATAGATCATATTTTAGTAGTGCCTTCAGTGTCCGCATCACCTGCCGCGACCACTTCAAGTAGTTGGACGTTCCTTCCAACTTCGTCTCCAGCTTCTCCAATTTTTCCATTTTGTAAGGTGATGGATCCACATCAGTATAGATCACACGTGGGGTTGCCTCGGTTAATCTTTTTGATAAGATATCATCAACCAAGGCCTTCATCTCTTCGGCCGTCAGTTTGCCACTGATCGAATCCATGGCTTCTTCAACTGTGAACCCTATTCGTCGTCTTCGTCGGCTTCTTTGACGTCGGAGTCAGCAACTTCCCCAACTTCGTCGTATTCTTCGTCTTCGTCGTCTTCTTCGACGTCACAGACTTTACGAATGCGCTACTAACTTGGCCAGCACCGGCCCGCGCATGTAAAGTGAACACGTCAAGACACCAGAGAAGACATGATCAGTCTCTGTAAAGATTCCGATGTGAAGAAGGAATAACAAATAAAGCATTTGTTAGTTCCAAACGGCGTAAGCGAGGATCAGATTGTGCAAATAAAGCATTTGGCAGCCGTCTGTCCTCGAAATACGCCTTTTTTTTAGAGACGGCTAGGGTTAGGGTTAGGGTTTGGATGGGGATGCTAGGGCTAGGGTTAGGTTTCCATGTCAAGAGAGGCTAGGGTTAGGGTTTCCATGTCGAGAGAAGGAGAGGAAGGAGGGAGGGCGGGGTGGGGAGCTGCTGAGAGGGAGGAGGGGGGGCGGGGTGCTGCTGGGAGGGTGTTGGAGGAGGGGGCGGGAGGGTGCTGGAGGGGGGGGCGGGGTGCGGCTGGGAGGGTGCTGGCGGGGGGGGCGGAGTGCTGCTGGGAGGGAGCTGGAGGGGGGGCGAGAGGACGGGAGGGTGCTGGAGGGGTTCTGGAGGGGCGGAAGGGAGGAGGGGTTCTGGAGTTCTGGAGAGGGGGGCGGAAGGGTGCTGGGGTTCGGCAAGAGAGGGTCGCTGGAGTCGGCAGCGGTGGGGTAGCCGGTGGGAGCGGGTCGGCAGCTTGGGGATAGGGGAAAATGTTTTTTTTTGTGGAGAGAGAGAGAGAGTTATGGCTCTGATACCATGTAGAAAATAATGGTTGAATAATTTTTTTGATGGACTACTTCACTACTTATAGGGAGTCTAGCTCCTCTACATACTACATATTCCGATGTGGGACTAAAAGTCCCTTATTGACTCTCAACAATTTACTCTTTATTTTCTATATTTTTTGTATGTCCAACTTCATTTGTACTATGGTTTGATGTTGCATCTTCAAAGAAATATTATAATAAAAGGCTTTCTTTTCCAGGTAAGGCCAGTCATTAACGACCGCCTATGTCCTGGGGTACTAGCACCAAGATCCCCTCCCATTCCCATTTTTATTTTTCGCGTACTGGAATTCGAATCCACACCCGCTCCTCCCAACCCTTACTAGTGTTACCACTAGACCACTCTCTTGGTGATAGCACCAAGAGAAATTAGCGAAATAAACTAGACAGATTACAAGAAGAAAGATAGTTCACCTTAGTGTCTAAGAAATACCTCAAAGTGGTTCCTTTCGTTGCTTAGGATTTATCATTCATCATGGAGGTTAAGAAATGAGGAGATTGCTTATAGTATTTGTGATCATAGAATGTCTACAGGACTACCACAAGTTTATCGATAAGTAGTTTTTCTGGAATACCTTTGTGACTAAATATTATTAGAAAAGTTGTGTCAGTAAATCTTGTCTCTAAAATCTGAAGGGAAATGAATATCTTCCTGGTTTAGTTTTTCTGTCAGACTGAATATATTTTGTAGCTAACCTGTGGAGAAAATGCATATATCAGTAGGCCACTGATACCGAACCCCAAAAGGCTACCTACAGAGGAGTTTAATCCACAGAGGGCTTATACTATTTTGTGCGATGCAGGCATCCATCGTAACGTGTCATATGTCATTCGTAGACATGCACAATTGAAACAATGTTATGGCTCTATTATTTTGGTGCAATTAAGAGAAATCTGATGCTTAATATTGGGGTTGAGTTTATGATTTTTCCAAACTATATTATTTTGGTGCAATTAAGAGAAATTTGATGCTTAATATGCATTTTTTTGTGATAGATTCAGTCCATTTGGAGTGGATTTATATTAACAGTGCTGAGTAGTTTCCTATTGGATTATTGAGATTGCTAAATTATTTTCGACATAAAAAGGAACAGATGAAAACAGTGGATTGTTTCCTAAACATGATTGTGCGTTTTGATCTACATTTTCCTGTTCTTTTTTTTCATGAACTTTTCTTGTTACAACTTGTAAGATATGAAGACATCACTTCTTTGCCATATGTTGATATATTGTAAATGAAGCCTGCTGATACATGAACTTTCCAAATATATATTATTTAGCTTATATTAGATAATTTGGACTGAATTTTACTTTGTTATCATGGAAATGCAGGCTCTAATTGAAGCGGCAGAAGAGAGGCATGAACTTTATGGAAATGCAGGCTCTAATTGAACTTTATGGAAGAGGCATGAACTTTGTTATCATGGAAATGCAGGCTCTAACTGAATTTTACTTTGTTACTGCTGATACATGAACTTTCCAAAGTATCGCGTGCGATATATGTAATTTTTTTTACTTTTGACGGTTGTTGTAACAACTCTATTGAACCTTATGTTATTTAGATATGTTTAGTGTTCAAGTACTTTTATAAAAAGCTAGATATTGAACTTAATTTCCTTTGATAAATATAGTGGTTAATTGAAATGTTTACTTCTGATGATCTATAATATGGTTGATAATCTGGAATTTCAGTTACAGGTTATGGCATTATAGTTTTTTTTAACTGTAATGGAATCTATTTTTCTAACAGTTTTCATATTATTATTCCAACGCTTATAAATGTTACTAAATTTATTTTTCCAACAGGAAAGTGAATTTGCCAACGGTTTTTCACCGTAGAAATTTTCATTTCCCAACAACTATTTACCGTGAGGAATAAAGCATTTTCCAACGTTTTTTTACCGTGAGGAATTTTAATTTTGCAACGGTTTCTTACCGTTAGCAAACAAACTTTACCAACGGTTTTTTACCGTTAGAAAACAAACTTTACCAACGGTTTTTTACCGTTAGCAAAAATTTCCAACACCGTACTTCTAACGGTAAAAAACCGTTAGCAATAATTTTCCTAACGCTTATAGTCGTTGGAAATTGACTGTTTTGGTGTAGTGTTTCTAACACCTTTGTGTTCCTCATGTAATTCATGAATAGAATTTTCCAAATCATCATAAGAGAGAGTATTCAAGGAGAGATCATCGAGTACCTCATCGGTTGCCATGAGACAAACATTTGCATTGTGTTTGCATTCTTTGTCGTTGTCTGAATCGCTAACATCACTTTCACACCAGATGCTGGTGTTAGCGTATTTCCTGGAGGAAGATCTTCTTTTGTTAGACTTCTCATACTTACTGGAGTCTCTTCTAGTCATAGGACAATCTCTCTTGATGTGTCCGGTTCTTCTGCATTGGTAGCAAGCATGATCTTCATCATTGTCCCGTCTAAAGCGGTTGGCTTTGTTGAACTTGAGGAACTTTCGAAAATGCTTTGCGGTAAGAGCTATTTCTTCATCATCATCCGACTAGTTATCGTAGGAGCTATCTTTTGAGTGGGATTTTGTAGCCTTGAGAGCCAGGTACTTCTCCTTTTCTTTGGCCTTCTCCTCCTTTTCTTGCATAGATGACTCCTCTTGATCTTTCATGTCAAGTTCATGAGTCATAAGCTTCCCCATGAGGGTCTCAAGGTTCATGGTTGTTAAGTCGTTCCCTTCAATGATAGCGGTAGCTTTAGGACTTCATCCTTTAGTTAACCCTCTGAGAATTTTCCTGATATTTTCATGAGTAGGATATTCCTTACCAAGAGAAGAAAGAGGGTTAATGATATCACCGAAACAAGTAAACATGCAAGTAATAGACTCATCTTGTTTCATTTTAAAATATTCATATTCTTGTGTGAGTCTACTAATCTTTGATTCCTTTATTTGTGATGTTCACTCGTGAGTGACTTCTAGCAATTTCCAAATTTTATTTGAAGTCTTGCAAGTAGAAATTCTATTGAATTCATTACTATTGAGAGCACAGTAAAGAGCGTTCATAGCCTTAGCATCTCGACTAGCAAGCTTCTTGACATTCTCAGTGAGTTTATTCCTAAGGGTGTCAGAAACAACATCCTCAATAACTCCGGAAGGAGTAGGGAGACCATTTATCACAATCCCATAAATCAAAATCTATGGACTTCAGATAAATGTTCATCCTAATCTTCCAATAGTTATAGTTGGTTCCATCAAATAGAGGAGGTCTATTTGTGGAGTGTCCCTCATTGTGGAATGTGTTGACACTAGGGTTAGTGGCCATGGATCACTCATAGGGTGTAAATCCAAATCAAGAGAACAAAGCTCTGATACCAATTGTAGAACCCTAGAGGGGGTGAATAGGGTAATAAAAAATTACTTAACACAAGTAAGCTGTATTACTGAAGTAAATAAAAAAGAAAGAGAATTAAACACTCGATGTATCCTGGTCTCCTCCCAAGAGGCAATCCAGTCCCGGAACTCTCTCCGACTTAAATCCGCTATTGAATAAATAGTTACACACGAGTTTGGATCCGAAAAACTTGCCAACTTCTTACACACAAGTTTTCTTACGAAGACTCGTCAACTTCAAAAGAAAAGGAAAAGAAACTGTTGATCTTCTACAACACTTGAAGATCGAAAAGTACAATTCTTGAATACTCTAGCACTTTTGGATTGGATGACAATTAAAAGCTTGGGTAGAGTAGTAATGGTGGAGCTTTTGGTTGTTGAGAAATTTATGGCTTGAGTGGATAGCCTTCAATGGAAGGAAGGAATCCATTTATATAGAAAACCAAGAGAGGATAGCATTTAATGCTCCTGAACATAATACGGACGACATGCCGTCGGTATGGACTGGCATACCATCACCATACCGTTCGGAACAGTAACGATAATAAATCTATCCGTTGGGAGCATTTAATGCTAGTATATTGTCCATTCAAAAATTAAATCTAATGAAGCCGGTATACCGTCGACATACAGCGGTATGCCTTCGGTATACCGATGTTCGTCACAGAACATTTTGTGGCTCATAAAAATGGTATATTATAGGTATACTGTAGTATGCCGTTTGTATGTCGAGTTTTGTCACAGAATATTTTGTGGCTCACAAAACGGTATACCGCCGGTATACTGTAGTATGCCGCCGGTATGTCGAGTTCTGTCACAGAACGTTTTTGGAGCTCAGAAACGGTATACCGTCGGTACACAACGGTATACCGTCAGTATACCGTTTCTTTAGACATTGATTTTTGACTGAAAAATAGAAGAGCTTTATGTTTGTCATCCAACCTTAGGTGTTTTACAGAAAGACCTAGACCTTGTACAGACTCGAAATCTTAAATCTTTTGAGAGCTGTCTTTAAGGAGTGCTGGTCTTTTCTTCAGTCTTCTTTTAGGGACTTCCATAAGGCTTTGATGACTCGGCTTGAATGGACATATCTTTTTGTAAGAGAGCTTGAGAGATTATCTGTTAGATAAAATACAGAGAAAACTAAACTACGAAGATGCCGTTAATGTTATCAAAATAAATGTGCCAACAGTGGACAAGTGCCACGTTATGAGTGAGCTGCGTGCCGAACATTACCGTGTCTACGCTTCTGGACGTAATTGAGGCTACACTTCTGGACGTCTCTGAGGCTGCGATATCTCTGAGGCTGCGCTTTTCGAAGTTATGTTGGAACACGTACTTTTGACTGACATTTGCCAACTGCTATCTTTGTCATGACCCACACCCACTTTTCGGGATGCGAGTGTGTGTGCAAGCTAGCCTACACCGTGGTATCGACGGTAGAATGTTGTCTAGACAATAATGCCCAAATCACAAAAATGCTCATAATTATTGCTCATTCACCAAATACTAAATATTCAAAGATTTACATTTGATTATAAACATACAATGTCTTAACAAAATATAGGAAATACCACTAAATGAATACTCAACTTCTAAATAATATCTAGGTTTTGGCAGTTGTATCTTCCCCAAGGATCCCAGCATAGCGTAGCAGGTGGCTATCTGAAAAAAAAGGTTTCCAGTCAGGAATGGAACGAGTAAAATTCATTGAATGCAATTCCAAGTATATGTTAACGACTATAAGCACATGGTTAGTCATAAATACATGGTAAGAATATCAAGACTATAAGAAAATGGAACGAGTACAATTCATTGAATGCAGTTCCAAGTATATGTTAACGACTATAAGAAAATGGTTTGTCATAAATACATGGTAAGAATATCAAGACAGAAGGAACAAAAAAATGAAGAATACCAGGCAGGAAAATATATGACAACATATAACATGAGAATATAACTATCTATATGTTTTGAAGTACTCTTTCGATATGTGATCAGTCTGTGGCAATTACACCACAAGGTCTGAGTTAATAATCAAGGTCTACTTTATTTATCAAGGTATACTATGCAAAAAATAAAATATGGGCTAAGGTCTGATCACATATCTATTAGTCTTCCCCATCCCGACACTATGGACAAGAAAAAAGGCATGACATGTACATGAAATATGAAGTGCCATCGTGTAACGAGCGTGTCAAGAATCAAGGATGATATAATTGAACAATATAGTATAGGAATTAACAATATTGAAAAAATAAATAAATGTACTCACCTGAGGTCCTTAGCTGATGGAACACATAGTACCATTGCATTCAGAATTGTCCAATTGGCTAGGGTAGCACGCAAAACTAACAATACCCAACCACTCAATGAGCCGCAAAAGTCAAACTCCTACCATTGTCTCCGGATGCTGAAACAGACATCACCAACATGTTTGGTATAAAATAAATGTCTAATATTCCTACTTAAAAGTCCAATTATGGAAATAGTGGCAAAATCATAATTTTGGGTTAAATGATGTCCGTCGTTGGACCCGCTCTGTACCGAAAAGTGTACCAGTATCTACGGTCTATAAATTAATCAAACTATATGTCTATGGATCTGGTTCGACGATACGAACCCAATCATATGTCCAAAGTTAGATTCCGGTGGGCCGTACACAAATTTGCCCGTTGGATCGGGTCGGGCCTGCTAAAATAGCGTTCCGGTCGACCTTCTCAGAATCAAACCAAACTTGGCTCACAGGATCAGAAAAATGCCACGGTCCTGATGGCATAAGTTTCGTCTCGAGATATCGAATGTGCACGAAGATATGAGCTAGTTTGTAGAGAGGCTGATACGGGGTATCTCGGTCGATACGCCTCGAATTCGTCGTACACACACAACGAAATCAAGTTCCATTGAAAACATACTGTCACGATCTGCTACCCAAATTGTTAGGCCGGGCCGAGTCATGTCCAGCCTGCGCTTGAGATAAAGCGTAGTAAGCTGTTCTAAAAATAAACAATATAAGATCAAAGTGTGCTAACAGTTCTATTTGTCATATTGAGTTAAAACATCACAAACACAAAATCATCTAGTATATAAATATGTTCCAAATACATAGCCAAGACATAAAACTGGATACAGGTCCAATAAAAAAATATATAGTCTAAAACATGTCTGCTCTCAAAATTTTCGAGCAACTAAACAAACGAGATGAGTTTCCCCGCAGGTACATCCTCGTAGGGTAAAGCCTGATCCTCGATGGCGACCCCATAATAGGAATCACATAGCAACTCCCCCTCGGTAAGTTTACCTAGAACGTTATTCTGTCAGGACGGGAGCAAGTACTGATTCTACAAACTAAATAAAAGAAGCATGAAATAAAAAGCGGTGTAATAAACAGAAATCATGGCATATTACAATATATCATGGTAAGGATACATATGTCATAGCGACAGATGTATATGTAATATTTAAAACTAGAGCAGGTACATGATCGTCAATAGGTGTACAATGTACTATGGCACATGTAAATAAAATGTACTTCCGTACAAGTGAAAAGGCGATAGATATAAATATGCACAAATACAACTGGATAAGCACATACGGCGCGGTAAACATATAAAATGCAACCTTGCTTGAGTTCGGTAGAGGGGGCATGATCACGTAATCAACTATCAGTTTCCCTATAACCCAGATTCTAACACGTGAGAGATACGAGAACAGTATAAAACATGGTAGGTACTGAGAGCAGTATAAAGTATGTGAAACATGTTGAGATATTCTAGAAATGACTTGCAGTTTAAGTATCGGTAGTAACATGGTTTATACATAATTCATTATATGCAGTAAATAAAGTTTGTAGAGGTACTTGTCTTGTGCAAAGCAAGGGTATGAATATGTAACTATAGATGTCCGGTGTCCTGTCACTGTCAAAAAGGATATATAATCTTAATTTTTATACTAAGCTAAATACTAGGACACTAGTGGTGTGGCACGACTTCCTGACTGGACACCTAGCCAAGTGATGACTTTAGCATAGGAGACCAATGTGAGGTGACACAACACCTAAAAACAACTTTCTAGGGTCTCTATACTAAGGTAGGGTAAGGCCCCGATACTAAATATCCCAGAATCACACACAACTTTACAAGACACAATTATTTAATTATTAAATCAGACTGTTGACTGTGTTCCAACAATTATTAAGATAGTCAAAAAGCTCCAATATATATGAAATAAAGTACCAAAATGATCCTTGTTAATTATAGAAATTTATACTAATTTTTCTGGAATTTATAAACCATTATAGATATTTATTAAAAATCAGTAAACATAAGTTCTTTGAAATGAGTTCTGTTTTTCTATTTTTATAAAATGACAAATGTACTACCTAAATCATGGAAAAAATATATTAAATTGGCTAAATTAACATAGTATTAAAATACAATTTTTTCCAGATTTTTACAGCGATTAAAACATATATACAAATTCAAATACAACAAGTTACAATTTCTAAAAAATAAATAAATAAATATTTAATATTTTATCCACGTATACGAAATTGAACCAGAGTCCAGATACGGGACCCAAGGCCATGAATCAAGTCCATTATGACTTGTACAGACCTTGAATGTATTTAGACTCATTTGAATCCACAAAACCCATACTAGGCTTGGACTCAAATGGCCATAATTCACAGTTTACAAAAATATGAATTTCAAATACGTAAGTAATTAATAATAAAATAATATATATTAATGCAGTAAAATATACATATCAATAGTATTTATTTACAATAAAATAATATGTAAATATAGCATAACTATATTTGTATACATAAAAGCACAAGTATGTATATATATATTCAAATAGCATATATATATATATATATATATATATATATATATATATATATATATATATATATATATATTATATATATATGTGTGTGGTGTGGTGTGTGTGTGTGTGTGTGTGTGTGTTTTATATTTATAATATCTCGATATATATATAAAACACACACACACACACACACACACCACACACATATATATATATATATATATATATATATATATATATATATATATATATATATATATATATATATATATATATATAAATACAAAACACACACACACAAAAAAATAAATATATATATATATATATATATATATATATATATATATATATATATATATATATATATATATATATATATATATATATAAATACAAAACACACACACACAAAAAATAAATAAATATATATATATATATATATATATATATATATATATATATATATATATATATATATATATATATATATATATATATATATATATATAAATATATATATATTTTTTAAATATATATATCGAGATATTATAAATATAAAACACACACACACACACACACACACACACACACACACACACACATATATATATATATATATATATATATATATATTTTTATATATATATATATATATATATATATATATATATATATATATATATATGTGTGTGTGTGTGTGTGTGTGTGTGTGTGTGTGTGTGTGTGTGTGTGTGTTTTATATTTATAATATCTCGATATATATATAAAACACACACACACACACACACACACACACACACATATATATATATATATATATATATATATATATATATATATATATATATATATATATATATATAATATATATATATATATATATGCTATTTGAATATATATACATACTTGTGCTTTTATGTATACAAATATAGTTATGCTATATTTATATATTATTTTATTGTAAATAATACTATTGATATGTATATTTTACTGCATTAATATATATATATTTTACCTGCATTAATATATATATATATATATATATATATATATATATATATATATATATATATATATATATATATATATATATATATATAAATATATATATATATATATATATATATATATATATATATATATATATATATATATATATATAGAAAATACTTAATATAATAAAAATATATATATAAATACAGTATATAACAGTATACATGTATATATTATATATAAACAGTATATATATAATATATATAACAGTATATAATATATATAAAATACATATACATATATACATATATATATATATATATATATATATAAATTAAAAATAAACCCAGCCCAAACCCATTGGGCCTGAACCCAAACCCAATATAAACAATAAACCCGAATACTGTTAACCCATTTCTGTGCGGATTTAAACCCGTTAACATTAAATCAAACCCGAAAATCAAAACCAAAGTTTCGTGTCCTGACAGTTAAGGACACAAAAATGATTATATATGACACGAGTCTTGTGTCCGAGGCGAATACTCACGTTCTGACACGAGTCAGCCATGTCCAAGGCCAGCACTAGACTCCTCGACACACGACAAATCTTCCATGTGTACACGAGACACATAAACGATCCTCAGAAGGAGTGACACGTACGTGTCCGAAGAATAGGGCTGTCGGGGTTACTGCACGGCGGAGGAGACGTCGGGGTGGTCGGAGAAAATTAGAGCCGATTCGCCTCGCTGAGACGAGTCGATTGGTGATGGTGGCTCGTCGGGAAGTGGCCTAAGGCGACGGGAATCCTAGATCTAGGGTTCCGGTGAAGTTCGTCGGAGAAGACGAGTGTGGGGTGGTGGCTAGGGCGGTCGGGGTAGTGATTAGGGTTAGGGTTTCGACTGGGGGGTTTATAGGCCAGGATTTGGGGTCAATTTGGGGTTTTCGGGTAGGAAATAGGAATTAGGGTTTTGGTTAGGTCGGTCGCCGGTCGCCGTTCGGCCAATGGTCAGCCGACGATGAGGATAGGTTTTACAAAAAAACCCTCAAAAAAGGCAAATGGCAAAACAGCCCACCGCCATAAGTAAATGCAAATTTTATATTTGCAACTATCCCCCCGCTGTTATTTTGTGCAAATTTGAATTTGCAAAGAAAAATAAAATTTGCAAACTGATTTAAAATAATTCAATAAATTATAAACTGTTTATAAAAATAATTTAAATAATTGCAAAATAATATTTTAAGTTTTAAAAACCATTTAAAAACCATTTAAAAATTCTAAAAAATTCCTAATAATTATAATAAATTATTTTAAGGATAAAATAATCATTTGTAGTTTATAAAAACCCTAATTTAAATAATAACTAAATTGAGGGGCTCACAAATCTTTCCTCCTTGAAAAATTTTGTCCTCGAAATTCACAAGGATAGAAGACTCTACAAATATTTAATATAGCAATCAATTTAAACAAATGACTAAGTCTACTATTAAGACTAACCTCTAAGGTATCAAGCGGGAATGGATGATTCCCTCGCAGCTGGTGGGTCGAACAAGTAAGGATATCTCTCTCTCATGTCCGACTCCCTCTCCCAAGTAGATACTCCCGAAGAGTGACGGCTCCAAGCTACTCGGACTAAGGGTATGACTTTGTTACTCAGCCGCTTCTCCCTCCGGTCCAATATCTCCACTGGCTGCTCAGTAACCGCAAGACTCGGTCCGATCTCCAACTCTGAATGATCCATCACATGGCTAGGGTCGGGAACGTATCTCCTCAGCTGAGACACATGAAAAATATCGTGAACTTCCGCCAGGTTGGGTGGTAGTGCAACCCTGTAAGCTACCTCTCCGATCCTGCCGAGTATCTCGAACGGTCCAATGTATCTAGGGCTCAACTTGCCGTCTCGTCCGAATCGGATCGTCCCTCTGGTAGGTGATATCTTCACCAACACCATATCTCCGTCGGCGAACTCCATCGGTCTGCGACTAGCATCGACCCTGTGTTTCTGCCTGTCCTGAGCAACTCTGAGTCTGTCTCTGATCGTCTTGACCTTCTCTTATGCCTCAGTGATCATCTCCGGCCCAAGCATAACTCTATCCCCAACATCATCCCAAAAGTGCGGTGTACGACATCTTTGTCCATATAGTACCTTGAATGGAGACATATCGATGCTGGCTTGGTAGCTGTTGTTGTATGAAAACTCTACCAAGTGAAGATGACTCTCCCATGATCCGCCGAAATCCAGTACGCAAGTCCTCAACATGTCCTCGAGCGTCTGAATCATCCTTTCGGACTGTCCATCGGTCTGTGGGCGATACGCTGTACTGAACTTGAGCCGACTGCCCAACTCCTCCTGCAAGCTCCTCTAGTAATAGGATGTGAATCTGCTGTCCCGGTCTAATACGATGCTCAGCGATACTCCGTACAAGCGAACTATCTGCTGCATGTATAGCTCCGCTAACTTCTTGGTGGAGAGCCCCACCTTGAAAGGTATGAAATGAGCACACTTCGTCATCCTGTCAACGATAACCCATATGGCATCCTTCCCTCCTTGGGAACGATGAAGCCCTGAGACAAAGTCCATCGTAATGTGTTCCCACTTCCACTCGGGAATAGGTAATGGCTGCAATAGACCAGCTGGCCTCTGACGCTCTGCCTTGACCTGCTGGAAAACTAGGCACCTCAAAATAAAGTATGGTACATCTTTCTTCATCCTGTGCCACCAAAGATGTTCCTGCAAGTCACGGGACATCTTGTTGGCACCCGGGTGAATAGAATATCGTGATCTGTGTACCTCTTGTAAGATCGCCTCTATCAGCTCGCCCTTCGGTACGCATAAACGGCTGTCGTGCCTCAAGGATCCATCCTCTGCTATGGTGAAGTCATCTAGCAATCCAGCTAAAGCCTGAACTCTGAGTCTACGGAGGCTCTCATCTGTAGACTGAGTCTCCTTGATCTGCTCCATCAGACCTGACTGAATGTCTAGTGCCATCATCTGTATCACTGATCCTGGCTGAATCACCTCAATACCGAGCTTCTCCAGATACTCCCGCAAATGCCGATCTATCATCAGATACCATGCCATCGGATGCCTGCTCAGCGTATCCGCTACCACATTTGTCTTCCCGGGGTGATACTGCAAATCGATGTCGAAGTCCTTCATCAACTCCAACCATCTTCTTTGTCTCATGTTCAGCTCCTTCTGTGTGAACACATACTTCAAGCTCTTGTGGTCAGTAAAAATTTCCACTAGCTCTCCGTATAAGTAGTGTTTCCACAACTTGAGTGCAAAGATCACCGCAGCTAATTCTAGGTCGTGGGTAGGATAGTTCCGCTCATGAGTTCGTAATTGCCGAGATGCATAAGCAATCACTTTCCCATGCTATTGTAAAACACATCCTAGCCCCTTTTCCGAAGCATCGCTGAAGGTAATATCAGAACTGGAGCGGTTAGCCTCCTCTTCAGCTCCTCAAATGCTGTCTGGCAGTCCTTTAACCATATGTACTCTGCATCCTTCTGCGTCAGCTTCGTCATGGGTTAGCTATTCTAGCAAAGTCCTGGACGAACTTCATATAATAGCTTGCTAATCCCAAGAAACTTCTGATCTCTGAAATCGATGTCGGAGCCTTCCACGTCTCGACGACAGCAATCTTCCTGGGATCTACTGAGATCCCCTCTCCAGTGACCACATGACCGAGAAATTCCACTCGGTCTAGAAAGAACTCGCACTTCGACAATTTGGCATACAACCCCTCCTTCCTCAGAATCCCAGAAATGTCCGTAAGTGTTCTGCGTGCTCTTTCGGCATCTTGGAGTATATCAGGATGTCATCGATAACACCACGACGAATTTATCCAGATACTGGTGAAATATCTTCTTCATCAAGTTCATAAAGACAGCTGGCGTATTTGTGAGACCAAATGGCATCACCAAAAACTAGTACTGCCCATACTTCGTGTTGAATATAGTCTTCTGGATGTCTTCAGCTCTGACCTTCACCTGGTGGTAACCGGATCTCAAATCTATCATGGAGAACACCTTCGCCCCACTCAACTGGTCGAACAAATCATCTATCCAAGGCAGAGGATATTTGTTCTTAATGGTGATGGTATTCAATGCCCGATAGTCAATGCACAACCGGACTGTACCATCCTTTTTTGGCACAAAGAGTACTGGCGCTCCCCATGGAGAAGCACAAGATCGAATGAAACCCTTTTTCAACAGGTCATTGATCTGCTCCTTCATCTCTATGGCCTTTTTGGGGTTCACTCTATTGCAAGCCCGGGATACTGGTGATGAGCCCGTTACTAAATCTATAGTGAACTCCACATCTCTGTCAGGCGAAAGTCCTGGAAGATCCTCTGGGAATACATCCATAAACTCCCTACTGATAGGGTGTGGCGGTGCTAACTTCCCAACTGTCGCACAACAGTTTGGCTTTAGGCTGATCTCCGGCCCTGTCCTCCTGATACTGAATGGTGTCGTTCCTGGGGGACTGAACATAATACTACCCTCATGACAGTCTATAGCTGCGTGAGCATAGCTAAGCCAATCCATTCCCAATATGATATCATATCCGAGAAGTGGCATCATAAAGAATCATCCCCCAAACTCTCTCCCAGCTATAATATAAAGCATCTATAGATAGCTCTAATGGGTACTGGTCTGCCTCCCGTCATTACTCTACTCATCTTCTCGGTAGGTGTAGCTACTAAGTGGTGTTTTTGTAAAAACTTTAATGACAGAAAGATATGCGATGCACCAGAATCAAACAAGCATAGGGCTAAAAAAGTATGCAAATAAACATGACCTGTGATGACGTCGGCCAAATAATCTGGCTCCGAAACCTGCTCCGGTTCTGCCTTAAGAGCTAGACTATAAGCCTTCCCTTGGGGTCCCTTCTGCTGTTGCAGATGCTGCCCGAACCACTGCTGCTGAGTCGGGAGCGGCGGTCCTTTAGATGGTGGTCCAGTACCTGGTGCCCTCGCTACTGGGTATTCCCGAAGCTGATGGGTGGTAGACCCATAAGCTAAGCACTGCTTCAAACCTCTTCCTGCAGATGGCATAATCATGCCCTGGCCTTCTACAGTATACACACACAGCTCCCCT
>JANAVB010014796.1:37921610-37946610 GCA_029216955.1 Iris pallida | reverse complement strand
TCTGGAAGAAAAGTTGAAGAAGAATGCTCTCGAAAATCAAAGTCTCTAGGCTCTGATCTCTGTATTCTCTTATGTCTCTCTGATCTCCTCCTGATGCCGTCTATGTGAAAAATAAGTCTATTTATAGACTTTAACCTTTGTGCATAAAAAGCAACAAAATTGGGTTTTTATGCTAGCAACTGCCACCCACAATGAAAGTCACCCTCTGTGCACGTTGACACGTGTCCCATTATTTCAACAAAAATAGGGAGCATGTACACACATTCTTCAATAAGTGTGGCAGGATAGCCACGTAGACAAACCACGTTTTAAAGTAGTCAGGAAGGATCGGGCGTAAAAATGACCCGAAATATACCCTGAACGTAAAGTGGTAAGTTGGCGTAAAAATAACTCAAAATAAATTCCCCGCGTAAAGTGGCTAAAATAGCCTTGAGCGTAAACTTTAGCCCAAATAGACTTTACGCTCACAATAGTTTGATCGTAAAAGCTCACATAACTATCGTGCGTAAAAAGAAGTGATTTTATTGAGCATAAAATAGCCTTCTCTGCACACCATACGACAAGTATCGGGTTTGGTGATAATCCGACCTTCTCGATTTCTGTTTTGCATGCCGTCAGCATAATCATTCTGTCAAATCAAATCTTCTGCATTAAATACGGCCTGACAGTCTGTCCCTGGCGTAAAACTCAATGAACTGTCTTAGCGTAAAATAGCTAGCGTAAAATAGCTAGCGTAAAATTCCCAACCTCTTTGACTCAGTCCATAAAGCACTTTTTACTCTCCTACAAGACCCCCTTCAAAGTTTTCGGAATTTGAAAAGACTTCAAAAATTTTGAAATACTTTGAATATGAAAAGTCAAGAAATGGCGCCGGTCAATACTCAACCATCATAATAAATTTTCTCTCGAAACATTCGAACTCCTCTTCGTCTCCCCGAGTTGCATTGATAATGTTCAGTTTCCCATAAGGAATATGAAGGGTTGATTGATTGTATATATAAGGAAAAGTTTTTATTCTCACTTCTCACTCTTATATTGTCATGGCACCGAAGAAAGAGATAGAGGCTGACAAAGAAAAGGTTCAAGGCTCAAGGCTTGACATAGAGATGGAGGCCGATCAATCGATGCGAGCATGCAACTTCATGGAGTGCTTTGGACTGACTCCAGCGATCTTCAATCGTATAAATGGTGGTCCTTCAACTGTCTACGAAGGACCCGGTGATGCAGAAGCATTCCTCGATCTGATACGTCGTTCAGGGATCCATAATATACGCGAGTTAGGTGCCTCCCTTCATCAGCCCAATGAAGGAGAGAAGAAGAAATAATATTTTGTGTAGGGGTGTCATCTATGTATTGTGACACTCAACTTATCTGTAGGGCCTACTCTCTTTTTATGAAATAAAATCCTGGTGTTGTTTTCACCTATATTCGTGTGGTACATTAATATAGGATCATTCTACACCTCTTTTGACTGTTTCTATGTTTGCTCATTCCCAAGAGAAACAAAACAACACGTGGCAGCTATTCTGTGGTTATGAGCGCCTCTTAATAGGATCTTTCCCGAAATAGACTCACGCCATCTGCTTCTTTGAACCTTTATAAATAGTAGAGTTAAAGAATGCATTCTCATTCCTTTATTCTTCTTCTTCTCCGAAGATAGCTTTTTGCAAGATTCTATTCTCCAACAAGAGATTAATAATGGCGATGCTTTTCGATGTCGTTCCCGTATGCGCCATGTCACTAGACATTGGTTCGACAATTCTCAGCACTGAACCATCTGACCTCGATGGTAAGCCTAATCGTGAAACATTAGCTTTTCTGTGTATGATCATCATTTATCCATTGTTATGTGCATCACTTTTTACTGAAATAGGTATTTAATTTATATGAAAGGGGAAGAGTGCATCCATCTTTGATTTAAACATGACACGCTATCATCTGTCTTTGAGCATTTATTGAAAATAAGCACCTATCCCTCATAGATAAGGTGCGCCTGTTGAAAACGAGCGCCTACCATTGATAGATAAAATGCGCCTACAGAGAATGAGCATTTGTCTTGGACTGAGCAGAGTGTGCAATCGTCTGTTTTTGACTGAACAGGGTATGCCCATCTTTGATGGGCCAGTTTGTGCCTGATGATGATGACACTTTTATGATTAGTTTCTTTTTCTACGCTGTTTTTCTGCAGAAGCTTGGTTAAAGAACTTTTCCAGAACTGGCATTGGCGATTTGGATGCTGTGGGGAGCATTCTTCTAACACACATCAGGGAGCTCATGTGCTTTTGACGCGCAAATCAGACAACTCAGAACTCTTCGTGGGATAGAAGGGTCTTCCTTAGATGGTAGGAAGAGCCTTTATATACGAAAAGTTGGATGGTGGAGTCAACTCTAACCCGAGAAGTTGGGTAGTAGAGTTCCTTTTACGGCAGAACTAGGAATCGTATTCCAATGCTGGATACGTTCCTATATCTTCTGAAGGGCCGTCATTTCTCCACTAGTTGTATTGGCAGCAACACGTCTTCGGGCTGCCATACTCTGGGATTCTCCTCTCGTCTGAGAGAGAAGACCAGAGTTAATTCCTACTGCTCTTGTTGCCATTGAGGCTCAGACAGCAAGGAATTGCCACCAACAACGAATCCGATGAAGAAGATCCAAAGAAGTAATAGATCTCCATTAGGTCATCGTTGTCGTATAGAATGAAAATCCAAAATGCAATAGATTTCCATTATGATTTGTAAGAAAGTCTAAGAAATGTAATAGACTTTTATGATGATAAAGTGAGAATGGAAATGACAATTCTGTGGGAAATACTCCTTTAAAACTTTTTCGATGTTCATGGTATTGTTTGTTTTAATATATTTGTCAGAGGTAATATGAACGTGACAAGTCTTCTACACTCAATAACTTGTATCTATCCAGAGGTAATATGGACATGATAGATAATAAAATCTTGTTTTCTATTTTAGAGTATACAATACTATCAGAGGTAATATGGACGTGACAGATTGTAACGACTCAAAGAAAATTAGATTAATATCTATTCAGAGGTCAAATGAACATGATAGATAGAAAAAATAAGCAGACTTACTATTTATGCAAAGGTCGAATGGACATGATAGATAATAAATCTAACTTTTTATACCAACTGGTAAGATAAAAGATTGATATTTCTCTCGAGGAGACGAGTAATCAGCTTAACCAGACATTGGTAGCTGGAGAAATAAGAAGACAGACGTCATTGAGGATTATACTAAAATTATGAAAGAATGAATGAACCAACATTTCTTTTGGGAAAAGAAAGATCATTTCAATTCCACAATTAAATGGATGAATCTGATGTAATGAATGGATAGGTCTTTTCAGGAATGAAAAATTATTTCAATTTCCAAGACCGGTTCATTAATAGCTCTCTCTATAAATAGATGAGATCTCTTGTAACGTTTCATCTTTGTTTCCACTCCTCTATTGGAAATGTCTTCCAAGGACGTGCTGCAAAAGACTGAAGTTACCATGAAGATTGAAGACGTCACAGAGACGTGCCCCATTGAGCAAATTGTGTCAGGCTCAGCCGGAATAGGCGAATGCTCTTCTACGCCCAAGCCACCCCAAGACATCCTCACTTTCTTAGTAGAGCCAGGAAAAACTCCTGAAGAAGAGGCGCTGAGGATGGCTGCCTGCAAGTTTTTTTTGTGAACTCAGGCAATGATGTCTTCGATGCATTGGCTGACTATGTATTCAAAAGGAAGGCAGTGGTCCTCATCCTTAATCCTTTGTTCTGAACAAAATAAAAAAGATTTTATTTTCATTCTGTGTTTTTTTTAATACATAGTACTTCTTAAGAAATTTGCCATTGATCGGCATCATAAGTATATCTCCATTGGGCTTAGATAACCGATAGGCATCGTTGGAAAAAACTGTCTCAATAACATAAGGGCCTTCCCATTTTGCTTAGAATTTCTCTTTGCTCTTATGAGTCATCACCATCGGTCTTCGAACAGCTAATACTAGTTCACCCACTTTGAATACCCTCTCTTTAACTTTACGATTGAAAGTTCGAGATATACGGGCTTGATATAGTTCAATATGCTGTTGAGCTTGAAGACGCTTCTCGTCCAATCCTTCAAGTTCTTGGAGTCGTAAGCGATCATTGTTCTCTGTGGTTAGCTCATTATCAATGGCTATTCGAAGAGATGTAATCTGGATTTCCAATGGAAGGACAGCCTCACATCCGTAGACCAATAAAAATGGTATAAAACCGGTAGGAGTTCGAACTGTCGTTCGATAAGCCCATAAACATTCTCCAAGTTTCTCATTCCAATCATGTTTATTAGAAGAGACGAACTTTTTGAGAAATTTGATGATCGTCTTGTTGAAAGCTTCGGCTAAACCATTAGCGGCTGGATTATAAGCCGTAGAAGCCAGATTTTGAATTCAATTCTTATTACAAAACCGATAAAATGCCTGACTGGCAAACTGTGGTCCATTTTCATGAATTATCCGTCGGAGAATCCCGAAACGATAAATGACATGATGTTTGATGAAATTAACCACATTAGATGTTTTTTACCTCAACAAGAGGAATCGCTTCCGCCCATTTAGAAAAGTAATCGGTTATAGCCAACATAAACCGATGTCCTTTAATAGAAGGAGGGTTAATCGGACCAATAATGTCCATGCCCCAGGCTTCGAAAGGCCAAGAAGCTGCCGTAGGATGAAGGAATTCAGATGGTTGATGAATAAAATCAGCATGAATCTGACATGCTTCACACCGTCTGGCATAATCCACAGCATCTGCTATCATAGATAGCCAATAATATCCCATCCTTCGAATGCGGTCTTGTAATTTTGGACCAGGTTGATGGGCACCACAGACACCATCATGAGCTTCACGAAGTATTTGTTTGGCTTCACTTTCTGAGAGACAGCGCAGCAAAAGTCCATCATATGAACGACGGTATAGCATATGTAAAGACAAATCATAATAAAATCGAAATGATCGTCTCTTGATTGATGCAGCTTCTTTTGGATCTTCAGGTAAAATCCCATGAACCGCATAATCAATAAATGGACTTCTCCAATCCCTCTGTTGGGAACTTGATTTTGTAATATAACCCTGTTCAATATTCAGATTATTCTTTACACAGAATAAGTCTCGGTCCAACAAGTAATGGTGTTTTATCTTCGAATTGGAACAGCCAAATCTGCAGCTAAGCTAGCGAGAGCATCAGCTTCCACATTCTGAGAACGTGGTACGAACTCGATAAAGAATCCTTTGAATGAAATGACCAACTCGATTACCACTTGATGATAAGGGATGAGGTCAGGATTTCGGACTTCATATGTTCCTCTAACCTGATTAACAATCAGTTGAGAATCTCCATAAGCTTTCAGGAACTCAATATCTAATTGTTTTGCTACTTGGAGACCAATTAGCAGAGCATTATATTCTGCTACATTGTTGGAGATGGCTCATTGAGAGAATAAGCACGGTATATGACCATTTTGTCAGGAGAAACCAAGACGATTCCTACCCCAGAGACAATATTGCCTTTAGGCCCAACCCGTGATGCTCCATCAAAGTCACTACTAAAATATCATCAAATAGCGACGTACTATAGCGACGACAATAAATGGCGTCGCCAGTAGCGACGTCGTTTTAAACACGTCGCAAAACGTCGCTGTCTAGCGACGTTCTGCGACAGGAGGGTACTACGTCGTCGAAAAGCGACGTTCAGCGACATATTTTATGTACATGTCGCCAAGTTGGCGACGTTTAGCGACGTCAAAACGTGACGTCGCTAAGTTATTTTACTTAGGGCACGCAGCTGCCTTCTTTTTTCCCTCATTCTCACTCGAAAACCCGAAAATTTCATTTCCCCCCCACCATCCTCCCACCCCGGCGACTCCCTCCCCCTCCAGCGAGCTCCTCCTCCTCGAGATCCTCCTCCTCGAGCTCCTCCTCCCCCAATCCGACCTCCTCCTCCTCTTCCTCAGGTAAACCCTAACCTAACTTCTCTCCTTCCTCCTCCTCCTCTCCACGGACACACACACATGCACACAGACACACACGGACACGGACACACACGCACACACACACACAGACACGGACACACACACACACACACGCACACACACACACAGACACGGACACACACGCGTGGACACGTGCACGAGACTGCAATGTGTCATTTGTGTTCGTGTGTGTTAAAAAATAATTTGGACACGATTGAGTCCTGTTTTGGTGGACACTCGACACGTGTGACTCTATGACACATACACATATCATTACCAACCATTAGATTTTGCTATTAATTGAATTTGGATTTCGAATTTGGTTTATCCCTAATTTTCTGATACGTAGTTCACTATATATTAATTTTCTGAGATTAACATTGGTTTAAACTGATTTTGAATGATTAACCATTATGATTAATCCCATATCTTCTCTGAGAATTAATGTGCATGTTAGGGTTCACATTGATTGGGGATTCTTGGGTTTTCGTATGCCATTGACTGTCAAAACTGAGAACAGTTTTAATACACTGTTTTCACATATTGGCACACACACATTACACTGAATTTTCTCGAGAAATTATGCACTGTTTACACCTATCTACACACCACACATAAGTGTAACCTGAGAATATAAACACACACTACTGCTATCTACTGATTTTTTTGAGATTGATACACTGTTTGTGTATACTGTTTCTCTTATAGCTCACTCACATTACACTCAAAACCGAGAATAGCTAATTCACTCACACCATTGATTCCTATGTACACACACACATTGAGACACCTAGCCCATGTTATGTACACACACATGGCACACTTTACCCTATATACACACACCCTATTGTACACACACACTGTTAGCACACCACACACATGACACACACACATATATATACGTGTCAATCTGAGAACAGAATATATATATATATATATATATATATATATATATTGCAGTCCATATTATCTCTTCATATCAGTCCAGGCATTTATTTAGTTCCAGTACTATTATTTGTCTTGTATTCAGTTGTTCAGTCCCATGACTGACATATAGATTAGGTATTGTTTGGTTGAAGGATTACCTTTTTAGTTCATTCCACCCTTGCACATCGACATTATGTTGGACACGTACACATAGCCTAGATGGTATTGTATACATATATACATAACTATATCATGTAACTCATATGTGATATAGGCATATAGCCTATGTTAGAGTGTCTAAATATATGAAGGCATGAAAGTTGCCTTGTCTTGTAATATAGGCATATAGTATATACATGCATATATATAATATATTATATGTATATATCTATATAGATATTACTTGTGTGTATGAGATAGCTTGAGTTGACTTTGGTCATTATTGGTACTTGAATTGATCGGAACAAAGACCCCCAATGTCGGTATCGGTCAATATTTGGTATCGGTCGGTATCGGATCGGAACAAGTTATGGAATAGAGCCTGCTAAGATTGTGTTATTCAGGTGTGATTGGTTCGATCCGATTGAAGGTTAAGGTTGGAAAGTAGACAAGCACGGTCTTGTTGATATAAACTATCGGCGTCGATATCAAGCCTATGAACCATTTGTCCTATCAAGTCAGGCTCAGCTCGTGTACTTCACAAGTTATCTTAAACGGGAAACAACAAGGTCGGACTGGTAGGCAGTATGCAAGACCAAAGCTAGAAATACCTTTGAGGTTGACGATATAGCTTATCAACAGGATGAACTACCTCTTGTAACAAATATTATAGAAGTGGACACGACGGAAGTTCCCTATTACACATCTAATTATGTAGAAGAAGTAGAATTATCTGAAGAGGAAGATGCAGATAAAAGTGAAGATGTAGAGGAGGAAGAAGAAGAATAAGTAGATGAGCTAAACGAACTAGATGAATTTTCAGAAGAGGATTAAATTTGTACGTTTGTTTTATCATCATATTTGACACTTTAGTGACACTTCTATCATATAAATCTGTGACACTTCAGTGACACTCTATTGACACTTTTATTGACACTTCAGTGACACTTTTGACTATGATATTTTTCAAAATCTGTGATGTCTATCATATAAATATGTTTTTTTGTTTTATTGTCATATGTTTTATTGTCAGGTATGACTAGACCATCTGGACGACACAGAGGATTATATATTAGGCAGTCCCGTCAGCCTCGGGCTGGGGATGGAGAGGGCAGTTCCGTACCCTCATCCTCATCTCCGAGTATGCCAGTGTACCATTCTGTTCCCGGTCCATTACCGGGACAGGCTAGTTCTAGCAGGTTGGCGACTCCTCCCTCGTCGTCCAGCCTTCCTGTTCCCGGTCCATTACCGGGACAGGGTAGTTCTAGCAGGTTGGCGACTCCTCCCTCGTCGTCCAGCCTTTCTGATCCCGCGTCCAGCATCCCTGATCCCCCGTCCAGCATTCCTACTGTCGACGGCTCTATGGAGGGAGCCCACGCCGATCATATGGAGGACGGCGATCAGACTGATCCTGTCCTGGCAGGAGGTGAGAGCGACCCTCCATGCGCTCCCCCGGGCGAGACGCGTATGGAGATTTGGACGGACGGGCCTATGAAGTAAGTTAATTAATTATTATATATTTCTCAAATGATTATATGTACATATATATTCATGAAAAATTATTATTGTATAGATATCGGCCTTCTGCAGTACAGAGACAGCTGGAAACATTTGTGAGGCAGAACTATGGTGGGCCTTGGCTCAACTACTCAGATACTTCCGCAGATAGGAAGGCCTTTTGGTTCGCCCACTTCAAGGTAAAAAATTTGTTTATTTTTAAATTTTAATAATTATTTGTGTATATTATATAACTTTTGTATTTTACTTCTTGTAGAGGACCTATTTCTATCCACCACACCGGGCGGCGAGGATCGAGGGCCAATTTCCTGCCGTCATAGCCAAGCTCATCCGTGATGCGATCGACGACCAGAAGCGTCGTGATCGCGCCGGACGTCCGATCCAGGGTTGGATTACGCCAGAGCAGTGGACTGCGATGAAGGCTAGATTCAGCGAGCGCCAGTACCAGGAGCGGTCTGAGAAGGCCAAGGTGGCGCGGTCGAGCGCCGGTAAGTGGTGTGGTGGCTCCATTCCGATGACGGAGCATTTTCGTCGTCTGGTACGTTTTCTATGACGAACATTAATTTATATATAGTTCGATATAATGTTTAATACTAATAATAGATAATATATTTTAACAGGTAAAGAAGGGTGAGGACCCGAACATGGTGACCGTCTTCCTGGTCACCCATCGGAGGGCTGGGGACTTCATTGACGAGAGGACGACGCAGGCATATGTACATTCTATTCAACTAATATTAACTGACTATAATTTAGAAAATAGGAAAATAGATATCAATATAGACTTAGTAAACACTTACACGTTAGCAAACATGTTCTAGGCCGAGTTTGTTCGGCTACAGAAGGAGGCGGCTGATGCTGCTGCTGCTGCTAGTGCGCAAGCAGAGGGAGGGGCTGGTACTTCCTCCCAGCCGCCTGCAGAGCCATCGCCGGACGAGCTCTGGATGACCGCCGTTGGCGGTCTTCAGAAGAGTACGTACTACGGTACGGGATCCTACGGCGCGTATTTGGCTTCGGAGTCATCCCGGGCCCCCTCTGTCAGTGCGCAGTCTCCGGCTATGCAGGCGTCGTCACGAGCTGAGGATGTTCATCGTCAGATCGAGGAGCTGTATCGCGAGTTGCAGCAGCAAATTTCTGATACGGTCGAGGGACGATCCGACCCTCCGATCGTCACCGGACTATTTGATGCGGTCGAGCGCAGTATACAGGAGCTGATGAGTCTGCATCAGGCTGCAGCTGCCAACTTGCAGACGCTCACCGAGTCTACGCAGCGCACGGAGCATAGACAGGTCGAGCTGGACGGATCGCAGAGGAGCCTTTCTCTCTCATTCGCTCAGTATACTGAGAAGGTGGTGAGTACCCTTGCTGCGCATGGTGAGCGACTGCGAGAGCTGGAGTAGGTACGTCCTCCGGGTCCATCGACGGCGCCGACTCCAGATACTGCACTGCCTCCGGCGCCGACTCCAGACATTGTACTGCCTCCTACTGCCCCTACGGTACAGCTCACCCAGGAGCAGTATGACTACATTCTATCCCAGTTGCGCGGCAGGGGTCCGCAGTGATTTTATTGGTTTTTTATGACTTGTATGTATTGGCCCTATAGGCAAATTGTTTATTCATACACTGTTGTTTATACACTTGGTGGTAGACTTTTTATCATCTTTCATTTTTATTTGACTCTATTGGATGTTTGTGAGGATGTGTGTCTGTGATATTTACTTTGCACTGCCTCCTATTTTTATTGTGATATTTACTTTGTGATATCTGCGACGGGATGACAAATATACCTACGCTGGGTTATAAGCGATGATCTGATATACAAAGGAGATGCTGCCGAAATTTTAAAAAAATATATTGTATATTTTTGTTATGATGTGTGTCTGTGTTTACAGTGAATGTGAAATACAGTGTTCGGAACCATCGACAGTTTCGATTACTGTTGTATGTTTTATCTTGGATAGAAATAACAACAGTTCAGGGTGCACTTCTGAGAGCTTCATTTTCACGTCCTTCACTTTCTCGGACGTCGTAAAGGTTCCCGAGAAGGTGAAAGACGTGAAGAGGAAGCTCTAAGAAGTGCACCCTGAACTGTTGCTCTTTCTATCAAAGATAAACATACAACAGTAAGCGAAACTGTCGATGGTTCGAACACTGCACTTCACACACACTGTAAACACAGACACACAGCATCACAAAAATATCAATTATATTTTTTTAAAATTTTTTTATATTAGCGACGGATAGCGACGTTCTGCGACGTACTGCGACGTCACACAGACGTCGCTATACGTCGCTAACTAGCGACGTTACGTCGCTCGACGTCGCTAATATACGTCGCTACGTTGCCCACGTGGCCACGTGGATGTCATGCCTCGTCATCATTTATAAACTTTTGAAGCGTCGCTAGTGGTCGCTTTACGTCGCAATGTTGGTGACGTACTTATACGTCGCTATCTGTCGCTCATTTTGCGACGTCTAGCGATAATTAACTACGCGTCGCAAATAGCGACGTTTGGCGACTAAATTGCCATCTGCGACTTGCCTATAAGCGACGTAGGTTTTTTGTCGCTAAATACGTCGTAAATCATTGTTAGCGACGTATTTCCTGTATTTAGCAACGTCTCCTGACGTCGCTAATTTGGGTTATTTTAGTATTGAGTATAACTGCCAAATATCATTTCTCAAAGTCATGTTGCAATCCATAACTTCATCTGGAATGTCCTCATATAGCTTCGATATTTCAGGTATAGGGTGAACTGCTAAGAAATCAGCTAATGCTTGACCCTACACTGATTTTTGAGGTACATAGACCATGTCATAAGGAGTGAGCAACATCGCCCAGGTAGCTAACCTGGAGTTAAGAATGCTTGGTTTTCTTATCAATATCCGAATAGGATTTATTCTGGAGATGACATGAATAGTCTGTCCTATCACATAATGACGTATCTTTTGAACAGCAAAAACCAAAGCCAGACATTCTTTTTCTACAGGAGTATATATGTGTTCAGCTCCAACCATCATTCGGCTAAGATAATAAATCGCTTGTTCATGACCAATATCACTTTTTTATGCAAGAAGAGCACCAATTGAATGATCTAAGGCTCGAACATATAGCAAAAATGGTCTTCCCACTACTGGTGGTACCAAAACAGGTGGATTTGTAAGGTATTGTTTGATGTCATTGAAGGCTTTCTGACACGCTTTATCCCAAATAAATGATACACCTTTCTTTAATAGACGGAAGAAAGGTTGACATCTCCCAGAGAGATTGAATATAAATCTCCTGATATAAGCAATACGACCTTGAAAGCCTCGGAGTTCCTTTAGATCGCGTGGAGGATGCATTTCAAGAATTGCTTTGATTTTATCAGGATCAACATGAATACCCTGAGAAGTGATGACAAATCCCAAAAACTTGCCACTGGAAACTCCTAAGAAAGACTTAGTAGGGTTCATTTTCAATTGATGCCGACGCATCAATTCAAATACTGTCTTCAAATCTTGAATGTGATCATCTTTTGATCGACTTTTGACAGCAATGTCATCTACATAACATTCAACTGTCTTCCGTAGATGTTCTTAAAAGATGTTGCTCATAGCCCGTTGATACATGGCACCGGCATTTTTGAGACCAAATGGCATAACCGTATAGCAGTAAACCCCAAGGGGTGTACGAAAAGCAGTATGCTTCTCATCTCCTGGATGTATCTTGATCTGATTGTATCCTGAGAATCCATCCATGAAAGACATGCGTTCAAAACCGCATGTATTGTCTATCATGACATCAGTTATTGGAAGTGGAAATTCATCCTTTGGACAAGCTGCATTAAGATCTCGAAAATCTATACAAACCCGAACTTTTCCGTTCTTCTTCATAACAGGAACAATATTGGCAACCCAGTTTGGATGTTGTTCTTCACGAATAAAGCCACATGTAATCAACTTTTTGACTTCCACTTCGATTGCATCCATCATATCTGGTCGAAAATGACGCTGCTATTGTTTTGCAGGCTTGGCATTAGGAAGAATATTGAGTTTATGAGTAGCAACTTTAGGATCCAAACCCGGCATATCCTCATAACTCCATGCAAAGATATCAATATATTCTTTAATCAATTTTATCAACTCTTCCTTTTCATCTTCCGAAAGGTTCTTACTGATGAATATTGGCTTGGATGTAGTTCCGTCTCCAACATCAATCTGGAGAATTTCATCCTCCGTAGGTGGTTGTCGTTGTTCAAAACAAAGTTCCCATTGGGTATCCATCTGTTGAGCCCAAGGGTCATTTTCAAATGATTCAAATTCCTCTTCAGTTTGAACCATGTTGACTGAGAATACACATTCAGATTCATCGTAATAGTCCTCTCCAGCATATTCAGATTCGATGAAATAAATTTCTTCAGATTCTGAAGATTGTGAAGAACTAGAAGAGAATTCTTCTTGTATATCATCATTAAACATGTGGAACGGATCATATTCCAACCCATGACGAGTTTTCTGGTAAAATGGATCACCACATAATGGTAATCGTCTACCCTTGCCTTGATTGAGACCTTGCATAGTCTTGAAATCATATCCCATATTTTGGATAATCTTAAGAGATTGTTGACTATATTTGTCAATTCGGATTCTTCCTTTATCTTTATCTCGAAGATCATCCGTCTGAACAACAGAGATATTTTTAGCCAGGCCGAACACAATTTGGTGCTTATTTTTCTTATCAGACGGAATCACGAAATAAGATTCTTCATGACGTCTAAAAGTTATACAAGCTTGCGATGAAGCGGCTATAGGAAGAAGATAGGGAGAAGATGTTAAGAACCTTTGAACATAAGGTCCAACATCGACATGAGGAGGAAAAGAATTTTTCTTATGGCCAATGTATAAAGTTTTCTCTGTATCTATGTCATCTTTATATTGATGACTTTGATCATCAGGAGATAAAGTCATTCTTTCAACAAATTTGACAGCCATATACTCAAAAGGAAATCTTCATTGATATCAGAAAGTACAGAATGATCAATATTTACATCATTTACAATTTGACTACTACGCTTCGGATTGATCATTAACGGACCATTATCCGTCTTCTGCATAGACTTGTCAAGGTTGATGACCAATAGTAGTTTTGGATCATTCGTACGAGAAGTACGTCCCTTGACTTTAATCATAAGAGGCTGAACTTGGCTCTTGACAGGAATACTCATTAATTCCTCAAATGAAGCTAGAGTTCTTCCTTTGACCTTGATCATCAGAGGTTGATCACTGACAGGTTGGGGTTGGATTCGACCTTTGACCTTGATCTTCAAAGGTTGGTCTTCTGGAGGATCTTCATTGAAAGACTGATCTTCAACAGGTGATTGATCTTCAGCTATATTTGATATCTCCTTCACATGCTCTTGTTTGTAGAGTATTGAGTCCGAAAAATAGGCTTCAACACCCTTGAAGGGATTGATATCAGCAAATTCCGTCTTCACAACTCCTTGCGAATCCACGTACTTGAAGCATTGGTGGAGAGTTGAAGGCACAATGTTATGCTCATGTATCCACGGTCGCCCGAGAAGGATGTTGTAGGATACGTCAGAGTTGATAACATAGAAAGTAACCATGATTCGAAGATCACCAATCTGAATCTTTAGATGAATCTTCCCTAGTGGTTTACTCTTGCCAGAGTTGAAACCAACTATTGTGGTACTAGTGTAAGTCAAATCACTAGTAGGAATCCTCAAAGGTCTTAGCATACTCTGAAGAATTATGCTAATTGAAGACCCATGATCAATGTAAATCCTGTCAATTTCAGTGGATCCGATATACCCAGTGTAGCACAGAGGCCTGTTATGCTTGTTATGCTTCAACAGCATGTCTTCTTGTGTGAAGGTAATATTAGGAATTGCCTCCATCACACTATGACATTGTGGACACGATACTGGTGTATTATCAGGACTGTTGAGTTGAGCCAAGCATGAATCTGCTTGAAGCAAAGCTTCACTCAAAGTCTCCCTGCTTTCTTTAGAAAGACGAAGCAACTCGAAGATAGAGAGTCTAGCCGGAGTATTAGCTAACTGGGCTAGAATATCAAATTTGTAGGGTTTCATCATCACCTCTTGACCGGAAGCAGACTTCAACGGGACGTCAAAGCGTACTGCTTTCTGTTTCTCCTTCTCAACCACAGATGGTTTAGCAGGAACAGGAGAAGGTTGAGCTGGTAGTGTTTCTACTATGTCTTCTGCTTCTTTGGAAGATCCCTCATAATCCTTGTGGTACTCTTTTCCAGATCTCGTACCAGCAAAGCTTTCTTCCTCAGACTCGGGAGAAGGAAGTACCGTATTGCAGGATTTAATCTTCTTTCCCTTGGCCTTCTTCTTTCGAGGAAGCTCAGAACCCAATCCAACAGTGGATTTTTGACTTTGAATCTGTAAAGGAAGTCGTATTCCTTTATCATAGTTCAAACCTTTCGCCTTCTGAAAGTCATAACCCATCTTTTTCATGAGAATGACTGATTGCTGACTGTATAAATGAATGGGCAGCGGTAGTTCAACAGAAGAAGAAGCAGAAACCTCTGTAACTATAGGAGAATGAGGAATAGAAGCCTCTGTAGCTACGGGATGAGAAGGATTCGGGATACAAAGAAAAATCTCTGTAGGAGCTTTTTCATAAGCAGCAAAAACTTGTTGTGCCCTGTATAAGGGAATACTGTTCATAGCTAGCCACTGCTGATGAGTCAACTTAAGCTTGGTAGGAGGAGCCAGACTTGGAGGACATATGTTCGAACCTCTCAATCCATCTTCCAAAGGAATGCCATCCCAAAGATGATCCAAATCATCAGGATCTGGAATAACATGAGAAATCATGTTGCAGGTTTTGACTTTCTTACCTTTCTTGGATTTTGAAGTTTTACCTTCATCTTCCATTTCAGGAACTAGGTCAGGATGTACCCACATGATTTTACCATTCTTTAATGTGAGAGGCAACAATCCTTCATTTTCCTCTCTGGCAGGTGGGATATTCACAATCTTCATCATCGCCTTCGGAATTGGGACAATCCTATCTGGGACTTGTTGAGGAGGAAAACCTTCGAATTGAAGGAAACCATATTGGTTGTGACCGTATGCTCATCGTTAGTTAAAGCAATGGCATTGGCATTGATCAGCTCTTGAATTTTATTCTTTAGAACATAACAAGCCCTGGTGGGATGATTTATGTATCTGTGATAGATACAATACTTGGGATTGTCCGTTAGATTCACCTTATTAGGCCTTTTAGGCTCCGGAATATGGAGTTTGCCGCTCTTTACCAGACATTGAAATATCCCTAGGATATCGCTCTCGTCAAAAGAGTATTCTTCTTTTGGCTTAGAAGACTCTTGATTATTTGGCGTCGTTTTGTTCTTGGAAAGATTAACCATGAGGGTATCCTTTCCCTTCCCATTAAGATTACCGAAATTATTACCAGAAGAGCCTTTCTTTCCTTTATCCTCTGAGGCAAAAATCATCCCATGTTCACGAGCCAACCTACCATTGGTCTCGGCAGAAACTGCTGCTATAATAAACGAGGCCCAATCTGTGAATTGGGAACCCGTGAATTCAGCAATGGATGGTCGCAGATTCATCTTGCATGTATCAATTAACGCTGAATCCGGCATACCAGGAGGCATCTTTAGAGTCGCCTGTCGAAAACGTTCGATGAACGTCTGAGTATCTTCCTTCTTATTTTGTTTGATTTCTATTAGGGAGGACATGTTCATGTCCATGCCCCCTTCATAGAAACGGGAGAGAAATATTGCTTTAAATTCGTCAAAAGACGAAATACAATTGTCGGATAAACTATGATACCAGTCGTAAGCTAAACCCGTCAAGCACCCGATGAACACTCGAGTGAGAAGAGCATCATTTTTCTGCTGATGCACAGTTATAATATCAAAGTAATTGATATACTGACTAGGAAAAGCCTTTCCATCAAACAATACCATTGATTGTGGCATGAATTTCGGTGGAAAGGGTACATCATTCCAATGAGGAGGATAAGGTTGCTTAATCCCTAACCTCTAGAGCTGATCCTTGTGCTTCAAAACTTCCAACTGCGCTTTTAATTCACGCACTACTTGAATGGCTTCGCTGGTTTGAGGAAGCACTTTTGATTGAATAGTGGTTGGATGTACCGTAACCCCCACTGGAGGTGGTACATCTTCTGGAATGATGGGATCTGGAGATGCAGAATTTTGGTTAACAGCAGGCTCTTGAATATTCAAAGGTATATCAACCCCTTGACTATCCTGAGTTTGTGCTGCTACTTGCATCGGTGTTGCTACTGCCGGCTGAGCAGTTTGCTGAGTCATTATTATCTGATGCATGCTTTGCATCATAGAAAGCATGTCTTTTAATGATTGCTCACGGCAGTGAGACGTTGTTCTATATTAGCAGATGACGTCTCCGATTCATCTCCAATACGTAGGATTCAACCTCTCTTGAAGATATAGAAGGATTGGTATAGAGGTATGAATCGACACTATCCGTTTCGGACTCAAGAGAATGAGTACCCCCAGCTTCTGAATCAGAAGTCTGCAACTGTCTTTGCCTTCTTGATCGAGTATTCTGGTATACTCCTTCAAAGGCATCAAGAAGTCTGTTGAATTGTTGTTGACCTGGAGTTTGGGACGTATTACGTCTTGGATGTTGTCCTCTGTTGGTATGAGATGCCATGTTGACTGACGCATATGACAACTCATGTTCTTGGTCAACAGCTTGCTGTTGAGGCGTATTGAAGCTTAACCGGTCAAAAACTGACCGTTTAGAATTCGAACAACAACATTTGATCACAATCTGATGACACTCACAATGGTATTTCTCTTGAGGAAGTATCACAGGAGATTGTCTATTCTTACGCTTTTGCATTAGCAACTCGCGTAAATCAGAAGGAGCAGAGGAAGTAGTCTTCTTTATTACGTTTGGGGTAGAGAAGCGCTTAGTCCCTTGTGTATAAAGTAGATTACTGGCTGCATTCGCAGAACCAAACTGTATATTTTTACGCGCTTGGAGTTGCGTTCGTAAATCCTGAGATTTTTGAGCATAAAGGACTCCATCAGTATTGTGCGTAATTTGAAGGTTTGGCACCTTACGTACAGCAGTATAAGAAGGTTGTTGGTTGAAAACAGAAGTTTTACCAACTATGTTTTTACGCTGGTTGCGTGCAGGTAAATTCACTTTAGATACAGAAGTATCATTGTGAATTTTATCTCTACTGTCACAGACAGAAGATTTACCTTTACGCATAGAGTGCAAAACATGAGTATCTGCCACGTCATAGACGGGAGATTTTCCTTTACGCATGGAGCGTAAATTTTGTGTGTCTACCGCGTCACAGATGGGAGACTTATTTTCACGCTCAGAACGTAAAGTATTGGGGTCTACCACGTCACAGACGGGAGACTTGTTTTTACGCGCGGGGCGTACAGCTTTGGAGTCTACCACGTCACAGACGGAAGACTTGTTCTTATGCGCGGGGCGTAAAACTTGATTTTTACTCCCAGAGCGTAAAATCTGAGGGTTTGCCACGTTACAAACGGGAGACTGATTTTTACGCCTATGACGTATCACCGAAGTAGAGACTGCCTCATCACAGATGGGAGCCTCTACAACAGGGGTAGGAAGGATTCCTTTTCCTTCAGAGACAGCAGGGAGATCCGAGGATGCCTTGGATTTGGGAATCCAAACTTTTCGCACCTTCCTCGATTTCTGAACATTGGAGCAGTGAGTACCATCCCCAGTTCGAAGCATTTCTTCGTAGGCAGTCTGGTCGAAGTGTACAACCAGAGTCTTCTTTGTCGATCCGATCGACACATCATCGTATTGAGCAATTGCCTCCTCGTCCGAGGAGAAGGTCATACCCAGCAGAGTCGCCATTTTGTTTCACATAACAAAATGCCTAAAATTGGCTTTTGAAAATAAAATGAAAAAGAGTACAAAAAGTACAAATTGTTCTGGGAAGTATTGCTATGGAAGTCTGATCTGAAGGCGATCACTTTGTTCCTTGGACTATACGATGATGATGAAGAGTACTGCTAGAAGATGAACAGCCAGAAAAACTAAGTCACCAGAAAGGTATCGACGCACTTGGGCACTGATGGCGAGGTCGAATGCTTTCCTGCTTTGCTTTACTCTGTTCTGGAAGAAAAGTTGAAGAAGAATGCTCTCGAAAATCAAAGTCTCTGGGCTCTGATCTCTGTATTCTCTCCTGTCTCTCTGATCTCCTCCTGATGCGTCTATGTGAAAAATAAGTCTATTTATAGACTTTAACCTTTGCGCGTAAAAAGCAACAAAATTGGGTTTTTACGCTAGCAACTGCCACCCACAATGAAAGTCACCCTCTGTGCACGTTGACACGTGTTCCATTATTTCAACAAAAATAGGGAGCATGTACACACATTCTTCAATAAGTGTGGCAGGATAGCCACGTAGACAAACCACGTTTTAAAGTAGTCAGGAAGGATCGGGCGTAAAAATGACCCGAAATATACCCTGAACGTAAAGTGGTAAGTTGGCGTAAAAACAACTCAAAATAAACTTTCCAGCGTAAAGTGGCTAAAATAGCCTTGAGCGTAAACTTTAGCCCAAATAGACTTTACGCTCACAATAGTTTTGAGCGTAAAAGCTCACATAACTATCGTACGTAAAAAGAAGTGATTTTATTGAGCGTAAAATAGCCTTCTCTGCACACCATACGACAAGTATCGGGTTTGGTGACAATCCGACCTTCTCGACTTCTGTGTTGCATGCCGTCAGCATAATCATTTTGTCAAATCAAATCTTTTGCATTAAATACGGCCTGACAGTCTGTCCCTGGCGTAAAACTCAATGAACTGTCTTAGCGTAAAATAGCTAGCGTAAAATAGCTAGCGTAAAATTCCCAACCTCTTTGACTCAGTCCATAAAGCACTTTTTACGCTCCTACAAGACCACCTTCAAAGTTTTTGGAATTTGAAAAGACTTCAAAAATTTCGAAATACTTTGAATATGAAAAGTCAAGAAATGGCGCCGGTCAATACTCAACCGTCATAATAAATTTTCTCTCGAAACATTCGAACTCCTCTTCGTCTCCCCGGGTTGCATTGATAATGTTCAGTTTCCCATAAGGAATATGAAGGGTTGATTGATTGTATATATAAGAAAAAGTTTTTATTCTCACTTCTCACCCTTATATTGTCATGGCACCGAAGAAAGAGATAGAGTCTGACAAAGAAAAGGTTCAAGGCTCAAGGCTTGACATAGAGACGGAGGCCGATCAATCGATGCGAGCACGCAACTTCATGGAGTGCTTTAGACTGACTCCAGCGATCTTCAATCATATAAATGTTGGTCCTTCAACTGCCTACGAAGGACCCGGTGATGCAGAAGCATTCCTCGATCTGATGCGTCGTTCAGGGATCCACAATGTGCGCGAGTTAGGTGCCTCCCTTCATCAGCCCAACGAAGGAGAGAAGAAGAAATAATGTTTTGTAGGGGTGTCATCTATGTATTGTGACACTCAACTTATCTGTAGGGGCCTACTCTCTTTTTATGAAATAAAATCCTGGTGTTGTTTTCACCTATATTCGTGTGGTACATTAATATAGGATCATTCTACACCTCTTTTGACTGTTTTCATATTTGCTCATTCCCAAGAGAAACAAAACAACACGTGGCAGCTGTTTTGTGGTAATGAGCGCCTCTTATTAGGATCTTTCCTGAAATAGACTCACGCCATCTGCTTCTTTGAACCTTTATAAATAGCTGAGTTAAAGAATGCATTCTCATTCCTTTATTCTTCTTCTTCTCCGAAGATAGCTTTTTGCAAGATTCCATTCTCCAACAAGAGATTAATAATGGCGATGCTTTCGATGTCGTTCCCGTATGCGCCATGTACCAGACATTGGTTCGACAATTCTCAGTGCTGAACCATCTGACCTCGATGGTAAGCCTAATCGTGAAACAGTAGCTTTTCTGTGTATGATCATCATTTATCCACTGTTATGTGCATCACTTTTCACTGAAATAGGTATTTAATTTATATGAAAGGTGAAGAGTGCATCCATCTTTGATTTGAACATGACACGCTATCATCTGTCTTTGAGCATTTATTGAAAATAAGCACCTATCCCTCATAGATAAGGTGCGCCTGTTGAAAACGAGTTTTCCTGCAGGTACATCCTCGTAGGGTAAAGCCGGATCCTCGATGGCGACCCCATAATAGGAATCACATAACAACTCCTCCTCGGTAAGTATACCTACAACGTTATCCTGTCAAGACGGGAGCAAGTACTATTCTACAAACTAAATATACAAAGCATGAAATAAACAGCGGTGTAATAAACAGAAATCAGGGCATATTGCAATCTATCATGGCAAGGATACATATGTCATAGCGACAGATGTATATGTAATATTTAAAATTGGAACAGGTACGTGATCGTCAATAGGTGTACAATGTACTGTGGCACATGTAAATAAAATGTACTTCCGTACAAGTGAAAAGGCGATAGATGTAAATACACACAAATACAACTGGATAAGCACATACGGCACGGTAAACATATAAAATGCAACCTTGCTCGAGTTCGGTAGAGGGGGGCATGATCACGTACTCAACTATCAGTTTCTCCATAACCCATATTCTAACATGTGAGAGATACGAGAACAGTATAAAACATGGTAGGTACTGAGAGCAGTATAAAGTATGTTAAACATGTCGAGATATTCCAGAAATGACTTGCAGTTTAAGTATCGGTAGTAACATAGTTTATACACAATTCATTATATGCAGTAAATAAAGTTTGTAGAGGTACTTGCTTTGTGCAAAGCAAGGGTGTGAATATGTAACTATAGATGTCCGGTGTCCTGCCACTGTCAAAAAGGATATATAATCTTAGTTTTTATACTAAGCTAAATACTAGGACACTAGTGGTGTGACACGACTTCCTGACTGGACACCTAGCCAAGTGATGACTTTAGCATAGGAGACCAATGTGAGGTGACACAACACCTAAAAACAACTTTCTAGGGTCTCTATACTAAGGTAGGATAAGGCCCCGATACTAAATATCCCAGAATCACACACAACTTTACAAGACACAATTATTTAATTATTAAATCAGACTATTGACTGTGTTCCAACAATTATTAAGATAGTCAAAATGCTCCAATATATATGAAATAAATTACCAAAATGATCCTTGTTAATTATAGAATTTATACTAATTTTTCTGGAATTTGTAAACCATTATAGATATTTATTAAAAATCAGTAAACATAAGTTCTTTGCAAATGAGTTCTGTTTTCCTATTTTTATAAAATGACAATTTTACTAATTAAATCCTGGAAAAAATATATTAAATTAGTTAAAGTAACATAGTATTAATATACAATTTTTTCCAAATTTGTACAGCAATTAAAATATATATACAAATTCAAATACGTAAGTTACAATTTCTAAAAAATAAATAATTAACTATTTAATATTTTATCCACGTATACGAAATTGAACCGGAGTCCAGATACGGGACCCAAGGCCATGAATAAAGTCCAATATGACTTGTACAGACCTTGAATGTATTTAGACTCATTTGAATCCACAAAACCCATACTAGGCTTGGACCCAAATGGTCATAATTCACAGTTTACAAAAATACAAATTTCAAATACGTAAGTAATTAATAATAAAATAATATATTTAGTGCAGTAAAATATACATATCAATAGTATTTATTTACAATAAAATAACATGTAAATATAGCATAACTATATTTGTATACATAAAAGCACAATAAATATATTTTTATAATACTTTCAAATATATATATATATATATATATATATATATATATATATATATATATATATATATATATATATATATTTGAAAGTATTATAAATATATATATATATATATATATATATATATATATATATATATATATATATATATATATATATATATATATATATATATATATATTTTATAATACTTTCAAATATATATATATATATATATATATATATATATATATATATATATATATATATATATATATATATATATATATATATATATATATATATATATTTTTTTTTTTTTTTATATATATATATATATTATAATACTTTCAAATATATATATATATATATATATATATATATATATATATATATATATATATAATATATATTTATATTTATATTTATATTTATATATATATTTATATATAATACTTATATAATAAAAAAATATAAATACAATATATAACAGTATACATGTATATATTATATATAAACAGTATATATATAATATATATAACAGTATATAATATATATAAAATATATATACATATACATATATACATATATATATATAAATTAAAAAATAAACCCAGCCCAAACCCATTGGGCCTGAACCCGAACCCAATATAAACAGTAAACCCGAATACTGTTAACCCATTTCTATGCGGGTTTAAACCCGTTAACATTAAATCAAACCCGAAACCCAAAATCAAAATTTCGTGTCCTAACAGTTAAGGACACGGAATGATTATATATGACACGAGTCTTGTGTCCAAGGCGAATACCCACGTTCTGACACGAGTCAGCCGTGTCCAAGGCCAGCACTAGACTCCTCGACACACGGCAACTCTTCCACGTGTACACGAGACACAGACACGACCCACAGAAGGAGTGACACGTACGTGTCCAAAGAATGGGGCTATCGGGGCTGCTACACGGCGGAGGAGACATCGGGGTGGTCGGAGAAAATTAGAGCCGAGTCGCCTCGCTGAGACGAGTCGATTGGTGGTGGTGGCTCGTCGGGAAGTGGCCTAGGACGGCGGGAATCCTAGATCTAGGGTTCCGACGAAGTTCGTCGGAGAAGACAAGTGTGGGGTGGTGGCTAGGGCGGTCGGGGTAGTGATTAGGGTTAGGGTTTCGACTGGGGGGGTTATAGGCCAGGATTTGGAGTCTATTTGAGATTTTCAGGTAGGAAATAGGAATTAGGGTTTCGGCTAGGTCGGTTGCCGGTCGCCGTTCGGCCAATGGCCAGCCGACGACGAGGATAGGTTTTGCAGAAAAATCCTCGTAAAAAGGCAAATGGAAAAACAGCCCACCGCCATAGGTAAATGCAAATTTTATATTTGCAACTAGCCCCCCGCTGTTGTTTTGTGCAAATTTGAATTTGCACAGACAAAATAGAATTTGCAAACTAATTTAAAATAATTCAATAAATTACAAACTGTTTATAAAAACAATTTAAATAATTGCAAAATAATATTTTAAGTTTTAAAAACCATCTAAAAATCATTTAAAAATTCTAAAAAATTCATAATAATTATAATAAATTATTTTAAGGATAAAATAATCATTTGTAGTTTATAAAAATCCTAATTTAAATAATAACTAAATTCAGGGGGCTCACACATACGTCGACAACATCCATACGCGTCTTTTGATGCTCACGGGTTGCGACCACGTCATCCGGTTAGTCGGGGCGCATGCCGTATCTGAGATTTTCTAAAAATTCTATTAATCGGAAATAGGTTTTTTCTTAAACTTTGGGAAATAATTTCATGATGCATAATAGACGAAAAGTGAATCTACAAAAAGCTTTTTCAAACTCCGATATATTGTCTACAATTCCGTTCAAACAGATTTTGAAAGTTCGCAATATTCTGGTCGAAATTCGACCTCAAACATGGGTAGCCAGGACAGTTTATATACCCAAAAATTGAGTTTTCTCGATTTTGGAACTCGATTTGCGATACGTACATCACGAATAAATTAATTCTAATTAAAGGGAATTGGAGGAGGTTAGGTTGCAAAGATACCTGAATAATTGGTTCATGATACAACCAATTGAGGACAACATGGCATGGTCGTGAGGTGGGGCTCCCAACTACGTTGTTACAGTTGCTACCCTGTTGCAGCAGCTTCTGCCGCTGCGCTCGCCACCGCTCTGCTGTGTGGCGAGGCATTCGGCACAACGTCGGTGTTGTGAGACACTCTAATTCTTGGTGAGGGTGGTACACAAAGATTTGTCGACGCATCTTTGTCCTGTCATTTGGCAAGTTTGACAGTGTCAGGTCCTATGCTCATACGATGTTGCACCCAAAGTGATGCGCTCCCTGGCAGAGGCGAGTCTTTCGATCTGGATCGATCGATGATGAGGTTGAACGTCGATAGTACAACAAGTTGGGGTGTCCAGTAGTATAGCGACACCATAGGGGTTAGCGGAGGCATTTGTGTCGAGTTGGTGTCAATACGAGGAGAGAGTGGTGGGATGAAGGGGATGATGGGTTTGCGAAAGAGAGAGAGAGAGACAGGAAGGGTGGGACGGTTCATCTCTTATATATATAAATGTGAGAGAGTAG
>JANAVB010014796.1:37829110-37916610 GCA_029216955.1 Iris pallida | reverse complement strand
CTATTTCGAAAGAACCTTCCTACAAGCAGCCAATCGAAGCGCGACCTTGGTAAGGCCATGTCGATGATCCACTGAGTTCCAAGCATCTGAGATTAGCTGTTGAAAATCTGAGTGTTTTGTCTAGAAATCCAAAAATTGAAATGGCTTGAAACCTCCTTGTCGTTGAGCTAACAATCGAACAAGAATTGGAGCATGATCCGATTCAGTTCGATTTAAATGTTCCTCAATCGTGCAAGGGGCCAAGTGTTGCCATCTAGAGTCCAAAAACACAAGATCTAACCGTAACGCACGACGATCAGCTTTCTCGGACTTCACCCAGGTAAAAGAGCTCCCAGTGTAAGGCAGGTCAGCTAGACCCGCCGCCAACTGAAAATTTGCGAAATCCTGCATGGACACTTCATCCACTCGTCTGCCCCCCAGTTTTTCTTCTGATTTAAGAACATCATTAAAATCGCCACCAACTATCCATGGTAGGCTATGCGAGCTTTGCAGCTGAAAAAGCCTCTCCCATAATAGCCTGCAACCTTCCTTCTTATTGTCCCCATGCACAATAGAGATAAGTGTCTCAACCGGTAACATAGGGTCAACCAATCGAATAGATACAGCCTGATCGAATGACTGCACCAGAGTAATATCACAGTTTGCTCTAGCCAGGACCCATATGTTTCCCCTAGCATTCGAAAAAGCCACTGAAAAACCCTAGCTTAACCCGATATCGAGTGAGTTGCTCACTGTCTACCTTAGGTTCAATGTTAGCCACGAAATTAACTTTGTGTGTTCTAATGAGAGCCTTCAACCTCTTAAAAGTCATCGCATTCGCAATCCCTCTTACGTTCGAAATAAGAAAATTATACATTAAGGGTTTGAGAGCTACCAGTTTGTGTCTTGCTTGCTGCCAATCCCGTGACTCTATCAGATGGCTCCACCAACTTCCTCCCCTTCGGGCGCTTTTGTGTAGGTTCTTCTTCAATCGGAGCTCTTTGTGATGGCTCTGGAGGTAGTCCTGGATCACTGCCCGCTTCACCGCCTTCGTCATGGTCATTATGTGAATCTTCCCTTATCGGCTCGACTTCACCACCCTGACCAAGACGTTCTTCCTCTTCAACAATATCGGCCCAGTTACTGTGCAACCCCCGAAACTCTCCTTCCTCTAAATCCTCCAAAGAGGATGAAGGAACAACGGTAGTGGCCTGAACAGTAGCCTGAGCCATCACGTCGGCAGGATCCACTCGCACTTCCGTCTGCTCGTCGCTGGTTGGTCTACTTGGGCCTGGATCGCCAGGGGGGACGTGAGATGGCGGCAAACTTACTTCAGCATTAGTGGCTGCATGCCCATCATTAACCCCCCCACCCGACAGAAATACGTCGAATTTTTATCACCTTCTAAACCCCATTTCAACCATCATTATCACCAATTTCTTCTGCGGCCACAGCGAAGGCCATGACAGACATCACTGGGCCAGTTGGGACTCTATAGCTAGGCCCACCGCCGAGGGGGTCTAGAATTCACCAAACTGACCCATATCATTGACGCCTTCTCGATGAAGCTCTGGTGGAAGCTTCGTACTAGTTAGAACTTATGGACTAGATTCATGAAGGCCAGATACTTCAAACATTTATACCCATCGCTGGGCTATCTCCAACTGCAGATCGTCCGCAGCTTGGAGGCAGATTCTCACGGGGCGCTCCATCGCTGAACCAGAGATTAGGCTCCAACTGGGTAATGGCGAATCTTTAACCTTCCTGGAACGCTCGGCGGGAGACTCCTTACTCCCCAGCCTTCCGACAGCTCCGGGGAACATCAAGATTAAGGAGCTGTGGGACCAACCAAGGAATGACAGGAATTGGATCCAGATTTAGGATTGGGTTGGAGAAGGACTGTAGAGTACATTCGCAACAACGATCTTAAGCTGGGTTCCGAGCCCGATGGTCTGAGATGGTCGCCTGAACCTTCTGGCTCCTTCTCGGTCGCTTCGGCGAGAAGAGTGGTTCGGGGCATTGGGACGCCATCCCCCACCATCGCGGCCTTCTGGCAGGCCTGCATCCCCAAAAAATAGTCTTTCCTTATTTGGAGAGCATTTCGCAAGAAATTGCCTACGGATGACAATCTCAACACCATTGGGTTCAGCCTCGCGTCTGCGTGTAATTGCTGCTCGGAGCGTCAGACCGAAACATCAGACCATATCTTTTATTAAAGGAATTTACCTGATCATGTCTGGAGGGTCCTCCCTCAGCGTTGCGGACAGCATCAGGGGAGTGGGCGCCTCAACGATCTCTTGGCAGATTGGGCCTCTACTTCCCACGGCCACCAGATCGTCGCGGCGGCTGCGACCTGGGTTCTCTGGAAGAATCGCAATAAGGCCATATATGAGGGTCACCAGTACTCTGCCGACCAGCTAATTAGGGAGGTACTCCATCAGTACCGTAAGACCATATCCTCTTGCTCGCATGACCAGTCTCTCTTTTGGAACTCGCTTTTTTCCTAGCTCTTCAGATTTTGCTTCTCTTTGATTGGTGTCTTTTCTTGGCATCGACATTTTAGGCCTAGTGTCGACACCTCGTAGGTCTTGTGTCCTAAGGATCTTTTTGCTTTGAGAGGTTTCCCCCTTTTTGCTTTGAGAGGTTCCCCCCTTTCTCGTTGTATTTTCCTTTTTGAGCTTACTTGTAAAGGCTAGGCATTTTGCGCCTGATTGAATAAAAGGGGAGGGTTCCTTATATATATATATATATATTTATATATATATATATATATATATATATATATATATATTATATATATATATATATATATATATATATATATATATAAAATATATATATATATATATATTATATATATATATTTTATATATATTTTATATATATATATATATATATATATATATATATATATATATATATATATATATATATATATATATATATATATACTCAAATTTTATAAGTAAAATAAAAATACTTATACATGTATTTACATACAATATATATACACAGTAATAAATATATTAAATATTCTAAAAAGTTTTAGGGGGTCTAAAATCTTGACAATCGACTTCTTACGGCAGACGTCTCGTACCCAAAAGTAGCTTTCCAGGTTGAGGTTTGGGTCCATTCTGATACTAGATGGCGTAACTTGACCTTATGGATACTGGGAAAGTTCAAGACGAAGCTGAAGGAAATTTGCTTGCACCGTGCTGTAAGAGCTACTGAATATGACGTGGAAATCAACCAGCCCTTTTTCTTGGCATTGCTGGAGATGTACAATCACCACACCGAAACCTTCTATATGCCTGGAGGAGAGATAAAGCTAGCCCTTTACGAGATGTACGCGATTCGAAGCTGCCCTAGGGACAAGTGCCCTATGAAGAGTATACTCCTTATAACAAGGAATTTATAGGACTGGAGGCCAAGTACCCTAAAATGATGGAGGTATACAAAGAATTGTCTTGTCATTATCAGGTACGCGTATGCCAGGATTCCCAGAAGACACACCCTCATATTTCTGCTTGGAGAAACTACATCTCCATGATGCATCCGGCAGGACCGTAGTAGGCCCATTTTTCTACTCGTAAGGAGTATACCACCGATGAGGTTGAAGCCATGATGGACAAGGCAGGGGAGTCAGCCCCTTCAGTGGATGCTGAGGGAAAACCCACCTCCATAGTCCATAACTTCTCCTGCAGAAACCTGATCACGATGATCCTGAAAGCAGTGCTGGCTGCTTTCTTGATGATATGGCTACGTAAGGCTATGGTGCCCAATGGCTTCGGATCCGTAGGGCGAGTGAGTCGAGACCTCATTATGCCGGTTGTGAAGCTGGTCTTTAGGCATAATCAGGCCTTGCTTCCAGCCATGGTTTGCAATATTCTTCGAGGTTTGTGGGAGGTCTTGAGGAAGATAATAGAGCATGGCAGGAAGGACGATAAATTTCTTCGAGTCGAACTCCTTTACCATTATTTAATAGCTTGGTTGGCGTTACACCGCCCGGGTTTAATAGACCCTGGCACAGACGAGGGTTATAAGTAAGGTGTACCCATTTGCAGATGGGTGTTGGGTCCCTTGGATAGCTATGACTTCTATAGGACTTTGCCCACCTACTAATGATATTATACAGAAGATGAGCTAGAAGACAGGGGCGAAGAGATAAGCACTCTGACTCGTGGTGCTTTCCATTGGCTGCAGACCATTCGACTGTTATATTTGGTATACTGGAACCAGAATTGGGTATACCTGGAACCCTATATGTCGAGTCGACTTGTACGACAGTTTGGCTATAGCTAGACTGTTTGCCATTAAATATCGAAGACATGTATTACAGAAATACTGAAATTGATTGCAAACTCGCTTGTACAAAGAAGAGCCTAGAAAGAAATCTTAGAAAACAATCTAAGTACAATTTTTAGTTTTTGATTCTGGGGGATGACGGTGGAGGCTCGGGAAAGTGTATCAACTCTGCCTTACTCCTTGGACTATCTGACGCAGTCTTTAGCTTTTGAAGAAATTGCCTTTCGAAGGTTGTCATCCTTTTGTAGGGGTGTGGCACCCTGCTATTTATAGTGGTATGTATTTTGAGCCGCATAGATGGCCTGTGGCCGCGTGGCTAATCAGCACGTGAAGACCCGCTCTTTGGCTGCCAACTGTCGATTTGTTGGGATTTTGTTGCAGCAAATCTGGGTGGTTGAGACTTGGTCAGCCTGCCACGTGTCCTAGCGCAGGATAGGAATCATTTTGAGCTGCATGAGTCTCTCAGTTTCCGACCATATTGGGCCGCATGAGACTCATGCGGCTTAAGTCGCAATCTTCCTTAGTCCGCATATAGCTTAAAGACTTTTAAGTCGCATAGATTCTGTATTTTGGGCCGCATAAAGTTCATGCGGCTCGGGTTACAGTCATCCTTGGCCGTATGAAGTTCAGAGATTTTGGGGCCGCATATGTTTGAGCCGCATAAGGTTCATACGGCTTGGGTAACACTCCTTCCGGCCGCATGAAAGCGTATGAACCCTACTTTTGGCGACATGACATTTTGTCTGCTGACGTCTCATATCTTATCTTTTTGTCAAAGTGTCAGAGCTGTCATTTTTTGTCAGTTTTGACAGAACTTGTCAGTTTCATCAAACGAACTGATCTACTTGGCCGCATATCTTTCTTTTGCGGTTCGAATCAGTCTGGTTGTCGATGGTCGCATAAGGTGTTGAATCTGTCATACGGTTCTCCTTTATGCGGACCCATTTGGCCCAAAGTACATATGTGATAAATTGTGATCTGCATGAACCCCATTTTTCTATGCTTCTACAAGACCTACTTCAAAGTTTTTAAATTACAAATTTAGAATACTTTGAATAAGAAGCATGGAGATAGTCAAGCCGTAGGGAGTCTTTGAGTCAGGAGAGACTTTTAATCGCAGGAAGATCTTGAGCCGCCGAGAGAGAACCAGAGGGATCTTGAGCCGCAGGGCATCTTCAAGTCAGGAGCGACTTTTAGCCGCAGGGAGATTTTGAGCCGCAGAGAGACCCCATCCAGCCTGCCAGCTGTCACTGCTGTATTTAATTTTCTTGATTCGATTGTGGATCTCTTTTCGAGTTAAAGTCGACGGTTACTAGGGATAAAGTCCCCAAACGTCGTCATTATCTTTAATGATCTCGAGAATTGAATTGGCACTCTTCAAGATAAAGCCGACGGTTATTAGGGATAAAGTCCCCAAACGTCGTCATTATCCTTAATGATCTCGAGAATCGAAGAGGCACTTTTCAGAAACTCTATAAATAGGGGTCATTTGGAGAGAGATTTTTCTTTTTCAGCTTCTTCTCCTTCGTCTTCATCTTTCTGTCTCATTTTAGCCATGACTCAAAAAACTTCCAAGTCGACTGGTGCTGCGGCCAAAGGGTATGAGCGTGCCTCTCTGTCAAGAGCGACAGAATTTCCTTCCATTCATCCCGATGTGCAACTCCATATCAAGGGTAAGGACGGTGGAAAGATAACTACTAAAATTTTGAATGGCCATATCGCATATTTTATGCACGGGCCTGTCATATATTGCCTCTGTGCTTTAAGCCTGGTCGATGCATGCCCTATCTTATTGGGACCGCATGTGTTCTATAAAATAGGGCCGCATGGGCTGGGCCGCATAAGCGCTGCTCATTCGAACCTGAACCGCATAAGTGCCCCAGGACTGATCCGCATGAATACTGCATAATTGAGCCGCATAATTGCCTCATGACTGAGCCGCATGAGCACTTTATGATTAGGCCGCATGAATCCTGCATGACTGGGCCGCATAATTGCCTCATGACTGAGCCGCATTAGCACTTTATGACTGGATCGCATGAGTATTTCATGACAGAGCCGTAAGTGCCTCATGATTGAGCCACATAAACACTTCATGACTGAGCCGTCTAAGTGTCTCATGACTGAGCCGTATAAGTGCCTCATGATTGAGCCGCATGAACACTTCATGATTGAGCCGCCTAAGTGTCTCATGTCTGAGCCGCATGAGTCTAGGCCGCATAGCTGAAAACAGAGTCATTTGTCTTCTTCTCGGTGCTAAGCCCTTTTTTCCATGTTTTGTAGGGATCTGGCTAGCAAAATTTTCCAGGATCGGTGTCGGCAATAGAGTAAAAATACACCATTCTGACACATACATCAGACAGCTCAAAACTTTTCATGCTTTGGAAGAGTTTTCCCTGTGCCATTTTGGCATACACAACAGACAACTCAGAACTCTTCATGCTTCGGAAGAGTTTTCCCCAGGTGGTAGGAAGAACCTTTATACCTCGGAGAGTTGGACGGTGGTCAGGCGTCATCATGAACGTCCTGTCTTCATAGCTCTCTAAGTATGCAAAACCACCATCAGGGATGCTATTTTGAAGGTATGGTCCTTCGAAGGAGCGGGGCTAAGGTATCCGCAATACGGAGGGAAGAATAGCATTCTATATTTTCCCTCCTCCGGGCAGCTCCTTGGAGATTCAACAACCTTGTTTGCTTCTCAGCAGTAAAATATGACTTCTTTCGAGGGCCATGAAACTGCTTTTTTATGAAGGCGAAGCGCTGTCAAACTGACTAAACTATGCATTGCTAGATTTTACTTTTTTGTTTTCTGCTGTTGATGTAGTCCTATGAATGTTACTGATTTTGAATAAACAGAATACGTTCACTCCATTCTTTATTTGTGGTATTTTATGGTGCTTGTACTAGAGGGCCTAATACAGTATTTGTGTTTGATAAAGGACATCCCACTGGGGAATTTTTGTGGAACTATTGCCCTTTGGTGCATCTGAAAATGCAAGCAAATAGATTTGAATGATATTTTGTGGACCTACTACTCTTTGGTACACCGATGGTACGAGTAATAGATTAGGATAACTTTTATGGACTTATTACCCTTTTTGTGTACTGGCGATGCGAGTACTGATAATAAATGGAGAGAAAACCAACATATTTACTCAGAGGTAATGAGGACGTGGTAAATATGGGTCTAAAGTAGAGCCTCCCTACTCATAGGTAATGAGGACGTGGTAGGAGTAGGCCTAATGGGGATACACAGAACAACTCAAAGGTGCTATCAACGTGGAAGTTCTATGTATTGGGTGATTTATTTGTGATGGACGAAAAAACAACTCAGAGGTAATATGGATGTGGTTGTTTTTCTCGTTGGAGAGTTTTGTGGACCTATTACCCTTTTTGTGCACCGATGGCGCGAGTAATAGATTATAATAAGTTTTATGGACCTATTACCCTTCTGCGCACTGGTGTTGCGGGTAATAGATTTTGAGGCAAACTCTGGTGGAAAAAAAGCATTTAGTGTGGAAGTTCATAGACATGACCAAAAGATGAGGTATGAATCCTCTCAAAGTAGTCAGAGAGTAAGTTCAGTGGTACCTGAAGGTACATAACTCAACTATCTTGGAGATTTGAGGTCAGAGTGTAAGTTCAGCAATACCAGAGTGTACATAACTCATAATCTGAGAGATAGTTGGAAGATGTCATTTAGACATAATATTTCTTGAGGAACTTGCCGTTGATGGACATCATGGTCAAGTCTCCATTTTGTTTTGGGAGACGGTACATGCCGTTGGAGAATACGGTCTCGATGATGAACAGACCCTCCCATTTAGGCTAGAATTTATCGGGGGTCTTGTGAGTCATGACCATTGGTCTGCGAAGGGCCAAGACGAGATCGCCGACTTGGAATATTCTCTGTTTGACTTTCTTGTTGAAAGCCCGAGAGATGCGCGCTTGGTAGAGCTCTATGCTTTGTTGAGCATGTAAACGCTTCTCGTCTAACGCTTCCAACTATTGTAGCCATCGGCGGTAGTTATCGTCCGACGTTAACCGGTAAGTAATAGCCACTCGAAGTGAGGGGATCTGGGTCTCCAATGGGAGGACTGTCTTTCTCCCGTAAACCAAGGAGAACGGTATATTTCCTGTAGCCATCCGAATCGTGGTGCGATACGCCCATAAGCACTCGCCAAGCTTTTCATTCCAGTCGCGTTTGTTTGAAGACACGAACTTTTTGAGGAGCTTGATTATAGTTTTTTTTTGAAAGCTTCAGCCAGACCGTTAGCCGATGGGTTATATGTTGTCGAGACCATGTTCTGAATCCGATTCTTGTCACAAAATCGATAGAAAGCGTGGCTTGCAAACTGCGGACCATTATCATGAATAATCCTCCGGGGCAGTCCAAAACGGTAGATGACGTAATGTTTTATGAAGCTAATCACGTTCGATGTCTTCATCTCTGCCAGCGGAACAGCTTCTGCCCATTTGGAGAAGTAATTGGTGATTGCAAGTATGAATCGATGCCCCCTAGACGACGGTGGGGTGATTGGTCCAATGATGTCCATTTCCTATGCTTCAAATAGCCAAGAAGCCACTGTTGGGTGCAAGAATTTAGATGGCAGATGTATAAAATCTGTATGGATATGGCAAGCCTTACACTTTTTTGCATAATCAACTGCATCTGCTACCATTATGGGCCAACAATAATCTATCCGGCAGAGACAATCCTGTAATTTTGGGCTAGGTTGGTGAGCCCCACAAACGCCATCGTGAGCCTCACGTAAGGCTTCTTTGGCTTCTGCATTTGACAGGTATCTTAACAGTAGCCCATCGTAGGATCGTCGATATAATATTTTTGTTTCTGTATCATAGAAGAATCTGAGAGAGCGCCTTCTGATTGAAGTTGCTTCCTTCATATTTTTTGGCAGAATTTTGTAGACTGCAAAGTCGATGAGCGGGCGTCTCCAGTCTTGTATATCGTTGGTTATCTGGGCGGAGTAACTCGTACCCAGCTGAACATTGTTCTTGGAACAGACCAGCTCGTGGCCTATTACGTCGACTAGATGATGAGTATCATTTGGAAGTGCCAAGGAAGCGGCGAGGCCTGCTAGGGCATCGACTTCGATATTTTGGAGCCTAGGAACATGCTCTATAAAGAACCCTTCCAAGGTTTCAATGATGGCAATTGCTGTCTGATAGTAGGGAATCAGGTCCTCGTTGCGAACCTCGTATGAACCTCGGATCTGGTTAACAACCAACTGCGAGTCGCCATATGCTTCCAAGTACTTGATCCCTATTTATTTTGCGAGGTGGAGTCCGATGACTAGAGCGTTATATTCGGCTACATTGTTTGAATAGGGTTCCGTAAAAGAATATGCCCGATTGACCACCAACCCAGAGGGAAAAATTAATATTACCCCGACTCCAGCGACGATATCACCTCGTGGCCCCGTTCTTGAAGCACCGTCAAAGAACATTCACCAAATTGCGTCATGCGAAGTCATGTTTGAGGCGATGACTTCGTCGAAGATTTCTTCATAAATTCTGGCTGTTTCTGAGCTTGGATGGGCTGCTAAGAAGTCGGCCAGGGCTTAACCTTTGACAGCCTCCTGCGGAACAAAATCCATGTTGTATGGGGATAAGTGTATCGCCCAGGTGGCTAAACGAAAACTGAGTGCGCCTGGCTTGGTCATGAGAACACTGAGGAGATTAACTCGTGAAACAACATGGATGGTCTGCCCTGTCACATAGTATCGTGTTTTCTGAATGGCGAACAATAGGGCAAGGCACTCCTTCTCTACGGCAGTGTATCTATGTTCCAGTCCTAACATCATCCGGTTGAGATAGTAAATGTCTTGTTCATGTCCCACATCATTATTCTGTGGTAGCAAAGCACCGAAGGAGTGTTCCATCGCCCGTACATAAAGCATGAAGGGCTTTCCGGCGACCGGGGCTACCAGAACTGGCGGATTCGTCAGGTACTCCTTAATATCATCAAAGACACGCTGACATTCCTCGTTCCATACGAAAGAGACACCTTTTCTCATAAGTTGAGTGAAGGGTTGACATCGCCCTAAGAGGTTAGATATAAACCTCCTGATATATGCTAGTCTTCCCTGAAGGCCACGGAGTTCCCGGAGGTTCCTCGGTGGACTCATCTCCAGGATTGCTTTTGTTTTATCGGGATCTATGTGAATGCCCCGGGAAGTAATGACAAAGCCCAAGAACTTTCCGCTGGACACGCCTAGGAAAGACTTGGTAGGATTCATCTTCAGGTTGTGCGCTCGCATGAGGTCGAACACTGTTCTCAAATCATGTAAGTGATTATTTTTGGAGCAACTTTTGACGGCAATGTCGTCCACGTAACACTCCACCGTCTTGCGCAAATGATCTCTGAATATGACACTCATAGTACGTTGATATGTAGCACCGGCGTTCTTCAGACCGAAGGGCATGACCGTATAACAATATATGCCGATCGGTGTTCGAAATGACGTATGCTTCTCGTTATCAGGAGATATTTTGATTTGATTGTATCCTGAAAAGCCATCCATAAAGGACATGCGCTCGAAGCCGCACGTATTATCGATCATTATATCGGTGATCGGAAGAGGGAATTCATCCTTAGGGTATGCCACATTCAGATTGCAGAAGTCGATACAAATTCGGATCTTTTTGTTCTTCTTGATGACTGGTACTATATTGTCTACCCAGTCTGGGTGCTGCTCTTCACGGATGAAACCGCTAGCTATAAGCTTGTTTACTTCTTCTTCAATAGAATTCATGATGTCTGGACGAAACCGCCGCTGCTGTTGTTTGACTGGTTTTGCGTTCGGATAAATGTTGGGCTTATGAAGTACGATCTCAGGATTTATCCCTGGGATGTCTTCATAGCTCCAGGCAAAGACGTCGATGTATTCTCTGATGAGTTGCAACAACGACTCCCGCTCGTCGTCTGTCTGGCTTTTACTGATGAAGATTAGCTTTGGAGAGGATTCATCACCGAGGTTAACTTGCATGACCTCGTCCTCAGTGGGAGGATTACGAAGTTCAAAGCGTTTCTCCCATTCTGCATCTAGTTGCTGGACCTACGGCTTCAACTCAAGTGGTTCGAGTAGATATTCGTCTTCCTCTTCGATATCAGCGGATGTCATGTTGACAGATAATGCCTGTCTGAATATATCTCCAATGCTGCTATCGGAGTCATAAGTGGGTGACTCGGACGAATGAGTGTGCCACTCGCATTCTTCATCAGAACTTTCGGGTGTTGTTGGTGGTGTAACATAACCGAGGTCGTGTCTGGATTTATGATAATGGTCCCGAGGTTTTCCTGCCGGTGCCGACGGCTGTAGAGGCAATCGCCGACCGCTGCCTTGATTCAGACCCGGGGTAGCCTCCATATTGTACCCCTGTTTTTGCATGAAGTACTTGTCTTGAGGACTATACAGGTAGAGCAGTAATCTTGCAGCGTCGGGTCCGAGATCGAACTCTTGGGGCGTGAAAGATTGAGGACCTTCTTTTCGACTAAAGATGATCGTATAATCCCAACCTCTTTTGTCTGGGACCGGGAAGTAAGCACCTTTAATAAGAGCAACTTGATTTGGGTATGGACGGTTGTCACCCATGTGTACAGGCTAACGTCTAGACAGTCCCGTACAACATATGTTAGATTAGGCTTATCATACTCAGAATAGTCTAACAGCAGCCTCTTATTGATGAAATAAAGAATTTTATCCTCAAGGATTACATCATCAGGAGAGGGGCTATCCACCTGTGTAACCAGGTATTTGGCGAGTTCTACGTCCTCTTTGGCTACCCCCTGCAAGCTCAGAGGTCGGGATGCTGTCTTGGGCAACTTGACCACCAAGGGTTCAGCTTGTGGTATTGACTTGCCTGAGGGTGTTGGATCAACACTTGGTTGCCGGCTCATCTTGGGAAGATGGATGATAATTGGCTCAGCAAGGGACTTTGTGTTTTTCGGTTTCCTTTGAGTGGATTTTGGCAATCGGGTCACCATCGGCGTTACAGAGGGCCTCGCATCTTCCTGTTGCCTTTGATTGGATTTCGGCAGTCGGATCACCATCGGCCCTATGACAGGTTTTGGCTCCTGATTGGATCTCGGGAGCCGGATGACCATTGGTTCCAACTGCGTAGGTGAGGCAGGAGAACCGAGCACCTCTTTGTGCAAAGTTGCGACAAGGGGTGCAGCCTTGCCCGATTTACGGGCCTGGAGATGAATTCTTAAGGGTTCTTCTGGCCCTGTGATAGCCTGCAGTTCTTCAGTTATATGTTTTCTGGATTCGTCATATAGACAATCCTCCGAAGAGTAATAAGATTCAACCCCTTTGAAAGGATCGATGTCGGCGAATTCAGTCTTCACGAAGTCGTGTGCTTACTGACATACTTGAAGCACTGGTGAAGGATGGATGGCACGATCATATAGTCATGTATCTACGGACGTCCCAGAAGGATGTTGTATGAGGTGTCTGCATCTATGATGTAGCAGGTAACTTCCATCTTCAGGTCACCAATTTGACATTTCAATCGGATCTTCCCTATGGAATAGTTCCTTCCCGAGTTAAAACTGCTAATGGCAGTATTGGTCGCCACTAAGCGGTACATTGGGATGCCCAGGACTTGAAGTAAGCTTTTCGGGATGATGCTTATTGACGAGCCAGGGTCAATATGCATCCGATCCACCTTGATGTCGCCTATGAATCCAGTGTAGTACAAGGGGCGATCATGCATGTTGGTCTTGATCAACATGTCCTGTAGAGTAAATATGATGTTGGGCATTGCATCTGTGCCATTACTGCCCTGTAGATCTGCTGACGGGTCTTCTCCTGGAGGCTCGACCTGAGCTAAGTATGCGTCAGCATTTTGGAGTGCTTCGCTCAATGCGACACTAAGATCCTTGGAGAGCCTTAGGAGCTCGTATAATGACAACTTTGCCGTGTATTAGCCAATCGTGCTAATATGTCAAAGTTGTAAGGTCACTCCAGCCCCTGAGGTACGTTGTTACGGAGTGGCCTGTCGAAGCGGGATTCTTTTGGCTTGGACTTATCTGTCAGTGGAGGCTGAGGCGGCCTTGGAACATCCGAGACAGGCAACGTTGTCGACCGAGGATCTTCGACTGAACTGTCCAGTGTGGGCTGGACTTGTGCTCTAGATCGGATAACAATGGCTGCCGCTTCCTCAGCTTCGGCTGAAATTGTATGGTAGGATCTAGACTTCCTGTCTTTTTTCTTGTTGGTAGGAGATGACACCGCCTGGGTAACTTTGGGCACTAAGTCTGGGTGCACCCACATGATTTCTCCTCGCGAAGTAGTGAGAGGTACCAGTCCAGATGTCTGGTTCCGGACGGGTAGAAGATTGGTAACCTCCATCGTCGCCCGAAGGACAGGTGTTACCCCGTCTGGAGTGCTTGTTGGAGGGAAGTCGTCGAACTGAATTGACACCATGTTCGCCGCCACGGTAACCTCTTCAAAGTCTATCGACAGAGCTTTGGAGTCGATAAGACATTGGATGTACCGCTTTAATTGGAAGCAGTCATGAGTGGAATGATGGACATAGCGATGGAAGTGACAATATTTTGGGTCCTCCATTTCTGCTACTCGGGGCTCGCGCCTTGGTGGAGGGAGCTGGATCCTACCCCCTTGCAAGAGCATATCGAAATAGTTTTGACATGACTATCTTCAAATGAGTAATTCACCTTGGGCCACTGACCTTTCGCAACGAGCCTGCTTCTGATGCCTCGGGAGCAGAGGCCGCAACTAGTGGAGATGTTTCTTTCTCTGGAGCTTGGTTATCTTCTCGCTGGTAAGTTGAGCGAGTGGTAACCAGAGTGTCATCAGCCGATGTAAAGACCATGCGACATGTTTAACTCTCTTTTCCTTGACAGAGTATGCTGTAGGCACCATCTTGTCAGGGACAAGATCAGGATCGACCCATATGACTTCGCCTCGTGGCCTTGTAAATTGGATGAGGCCCTGAGCGTTGTCACGGGTCAGTGGAAGATTGACTAAGTCCATCGTTGCTCTCAGGATTAGGACGACGCCGTCTTGAGCCTCTGTCTTCGAAAAACTTTCAAACTAGAGAGTGACCATGTTGGCAGTAACAGTCTTTTTCTTATAGTCAAGTAAGATGGCTTTGAGGTCAATGAGGCACTGGATTTGTCTTTTCAATACGTAGCAATCGCATGTTGAATGGTGGACATACTGGTGATAGTGGCAATACTTCGGGTTGTCTACCTTTTCCACTTCATCAGGGCGCTTTGGAGGCGGGAGTTGAAGCTTGACACCCCTTCTCAAATGACAATTTACAACACAAGACGAAATCTAAATTTGGCATATGCGTCTTGGTCATGCAAATATGGACATGATTGCAAGATTGTCTACCAAGAAACTGGTAAGAGGCTTACCTGAAATAACTTTTAAGAAAGATGATCTGTACTGATTGTGAGAAGAATAGGCATCTAGATCATCTTTCAAATCAATAAACGCTGTAAGTACCTCTAGACCCCTGCAATTAATTCATATGGACTTGTTTGGACCAAGTAGAATCGCCAGTCTTGGCGGAAAGCTTTATGCTTACGTGATAATTGATGACTATTCACGATATACTTGGGTTTATTTTCTTGCTAATAAGAATAGGCCTTTTCTGAGTTTGTATCTTTCTGTAGGAAGGTGCAAAACGAGAAAGGATTCATGATTACTCGTGTTCAAAGTGATCGTGGAGGAGAATTCGATAACCATGAATTCAAATCTTACTGCAATTCAAAGATTATCTTACGAATTCTCTTGCCCCAGAACTCCTCAGCAGAATGTAGTTGTAGAAAGAAAGAACAGAACTCTCGATGATATGGCCAGAGTTATGCTTAATCATAATCTTCCTAAGTACTTTTGGGCAGAAGATGTCTATACAGCATGTCATGTATTGAATAGAGTTCTTATTAGACCGATCTCTAAAAAGACTCCTTATGAATTATGGTTTAATAGAACTCCTAATATCAGCTATTTCAAGGTCTTTGGATGTAGATGTTACATTCTGAATACAAAAGACAATTTGGGAAAATTTGATAAAAAAGCCGATGAAGGAATTTTCTTGGGATATGCGGCGAAAAGTAAAGGATACAGAGTATTCAACAAGAATCAATTATTGTTGAAGAATCAAGCAATGTCAAGTTCGATGAGCTAAATGTCAAAACAATACGACAGTGACAATGAAGAAGAAACTCCCAACAGAGGAAACTCCCACAACAGAAGATACTTCCACGTCTTATCTGGAAAGTTTGCTGAAACGCATGCGATTTACACCAGATCATCCCGAAGAACTGGTAATCGGTGATGTATCAAAAGGCGTAAGCACTCGTTCTAGGTCAAGACAATTGGTAATAGCGAATGTTGTATTTATTTCCAAAATTGAACCTAAAAATGTTTTAGAAGCATTTTCAGATAAATTTTGGATTTCTGCTATGCAAGAGAAACTTAACCAGTTTGAACGGAATCAAGTTTGGAAACTTGTTCCCAGACCTATTGATCATCCGATCATTGGTACTAAATGGGTGTTCCGAAAAAGTTAGATGAGAATGGCTCAGTCACACGCAACAAAGCATGTCTAGTAGCTCAAGGCTATAATCAAGAAGAAGCATTGACTATGATGAGACATATGCTCCAGTTGCTAGATTAGTGTCCATTCGTATGCTTTGTGCTTTTACAAGTTTTCATGGTTTCGAACTTTTTCAGACGGATGTTAAAAGTACATTTTTAAATAGTTTTATGAAAGAAGAAGTTTTTGTAAAACAACCTCCAGGCTTTGAAGATTTTAAATTTCCTGATCACGTATTCAAGCTTCGAAAAGCTCTCTACGGTCTCAAACAAGCACCTCGTGCATGGTATAAGCGCCTTAGTTCTTTTCTATTTGAACACGATTTTTCAAAAGGGAAGGTTGATTCAACTTTGTTTATGAAATCTTTCGATAAAATATTTTATTAGTGCAGATATATGTAGATGATATAATCTTTGGAGCTAATAATGAGATACTATGTAATGAGTTTGCTAAGTGAATGCAGAGTGAATTGAAAATGAGCATGAAGGGAGAATTAACATTCTTCCTAGGACTGCAAATTAAGCAGAGTTCACAAGGGATATTCATTAATCGAGCCAAATATACAAAAGACTTGCTAAAGAAATTCGATATGGAAAATGTCAAACCTATTGGCACTCCGATGGCAACGTCTGCGAAGCTTGATATAGATGAAAGCGGTACACCAGTCGACATACGTAAGTACAGAGGTATGATTGGCAGTTTACTATACTTAACTGCTTGTCATCCAGACATTATGTTTGCTGTATGTCTATGTGCTAGATATCAGGCTTGTCCTAAAGAATCACATGTAAGTGCTGTTAAGCATCTTGCGATACCTTAAAGGAACTTTGACAACCGGTCTTTGGTATCCCAAATCTGATTCGTTTGACCTGATAGGTTACTCGAACGCGGATTTTGCTTGATGCAAAGTCGATCGTAAAAGTACCAGCGGTACATGTCATTTTTTAGAAAAGTCCTTAGTCTCCTGGTTTTCTAAGAAACAAAATTCAGTTGCATTATCAACTACTGAAGCTGAGTATATAGCGGACGTTGTTCTGCACAAATTTTATGGATGAAACAAACTCTGGAAGACTTTTAATTATCCTTTCATCATATTTCCATTTACTGTGATAACACTAGCTCTATAAATCTCACTAAGAATTCCATATGTCATTTACGCACTAAACACATAGAAATTAGATATCACTTTTTGAGAGGCCATGTTTTCCAAGGTGACATTATTTTAGAATTTGTTGATACTAAACATCAACTAGCTGACATCTTCACAAAGCCTTTGGCTGAAGATCGTTTTAACTTTATACGAAGAGAATTAGGAATTTTGGATGTTGAGGTAATAAATATAATTATTTAATGAACATGAATTCGCTAAATTTATTTTGGTTATAAGTCGAATGTGCCCTTCTATCACACAGGTGTAAATAACCTAAAACGACATGGTGCACTAGTCTTCGGACTACCACTAGCTGGGATCCGGCCCCTACAGCTAACCCAAAGAGTTATAGCAATTTATGGAAATTAATTAAAATATTAAATTATTTTCTTCAACACAGTTATTTCTAAATTATTTTCATATTTATGTTAAAAACTATCACAATGTTTCCAACTCTGTCTTGAAACCCTAATGACCGAACTCGGTCAGAATTTTGGCTAAACTCGGACCGAACTCGGTCTGGGGGAATTCGAATAGAAGCTGGACAACCGACCCCTCTTTTATTTAAAACCTCTTCATCATCATCTTCTTCATCAAGCACCTCCAAACCCTACCAAAAAACCCTAACCCTAACCTCCTTGTTCTCCCATCCAAGCTCTTCAAGCTTTCAAACTTCGAATTCGAAGCTCTCTCGAGGTTCTCTTCCACTGTTTACCATCAATATTGGTATATCTCTCTTTCTTTCCATGCTATTTTTTATATGGCTCCCAAGCAACCTATTTCTTCTCAAAAGAAGAGGACGGTTGATGAAGGTTCATCCTCGAGTCATGAGATGGCCTCCTTTTCACTTTACACTCCTTCGAGACCCTATGGAAATTTCTACGATAAATTTATTTTGTGTCCCAAGAAGCTTCGGACTCTTGGTTCACTGATTTTTATAAGAGAAAAATCTGTCCGGGTGCTCCTATCAACTTCACACTATTTCCTGATCACTCTAGTGTATTCACATATCATCATTTGCTAGATTTAGTGCAATCTACTTTTCCGTTTATACCAACGCCATTCGTATGTTTTATTGTAATTTCTCGGTCACAAAGGGCACGATAAAATCTAAAGTTGGTGGAGTCGACATTAAGTTCGATGCCGATGATCTCGCGATCATTCTCCATGAACCCAATAATGAGGAAGAACTTGTAGAGATTACATCTGTTGAGTTTCATGAGGGAACAACTTTTGATTCATTCCGTTATTTGCTCTGTGCACCGAATCCTAGACCCCATGGCACTCTTCGCCCTAGACATCTGAACAACTACTTCTATGATCTCCATCGCATGGTGTTCTCCATTATCCTTCCTAAGAACACTGCCATCGATGAGATTTCGTACATGGAACTCTCGGAAATTTATCATCTTCACTTCCATGTTCCTTTCAGTCTACCCAAGACTATCATCTCCGCTATGGATCGTTGTCGCAAGACCTCCTCGCGATGCCTTCTATACGCGACGTATCTCCCTATCATATTTCAGTATTTTAAGGTCAGTCTTGAGGACTGTGCTGAGGATGCTGCTCCTGCCTATCTTCATGAGCATCGTCGCCAAGCTCAACCAACACAGGTTCTACCTCCTGCAGTTGCTCCAACTTCCAGTGATTTATAGGCTACTCATCCTCCTGTCGGTGTTACTCTTGAGTCCCTTCAGACTCTCATGCTAGATCAGTTTCGAGCTATGGATTTTTGTACTACCCCAGCTCCAAGCCATCTCGAACACGGTTCACGATTTATCATATAGCCTTGCTCACAACCCTAGTGGCCCCATTCCTATGGTTCGTGATCCATCCAGGCTTGGCTATCGCATTGATGAACGTGAGGCGCAACGTTACTTTGATCCTGCTGCCGCACGATATGACTCCAATCGATCTGTTGAGACCGGTCCTTCTAGTGCTGTTGGTGCTGCAGCTGCTGATGATGAGGATGATAGTTGAGGATATATTTTTCCTCGTGATAGTTCAGTGACTTTTTGTTATATTTTGACTTTATGCATGTATTAGTGATAAATGTTTCTTTCAAGCATTATCAGTTATGACTTTTTTATTTTTTTTGATGTATCTTTTCAGATTATGCTAGTATTTCCCTTATTCCATGCATGTCTTCTATTATGCTTTGGGTTTATTATTACTATACCATTTTGCTATTATAACAAAATGGGAGAGTAAGATTGATAAGATTTATAAGATTGATAAGAATATTAATAAAGATTGATTTATTTCATCTTGGCTATAACTTAAGATTTCTGATATGCTTATTCACTGTATTACTAATTTGGTTTAAAGAATGTTGGTTTAAGACTCTACAGATATAGTTTCGCGAGTTTTATTACGTGGGAGTAATAAGACTTGATCATATACTACGGAGGAGCACTGAACATTGCATTGTACCAACTGTTTGACGGACAAAAAGCTACTACCGTACCTTCTGTACTCATCAAGTCTACTTCCACTTCAAGCTGAACCATTCTTTAAGTATCAATCGTATGTTTTATCACATTATCAAAATGAGGGAGATTGTTGGCACATTTAGCCATAGTCAAACCGATTTCGATAAGTGTCTTAAACTTCGATATCGATATGAAAAGAACAAAGAATGCAAATTGCTTCGTCTCTGAGATTTTATATTTATTTGTATTTTTTTATTTATTGAGTCTAGAATATTTCTGAATCGGGATCACTGACAATTAGAAGTCTATCCTTGATTCTATCATAAACCAAACCTATCTTGAACCAAACCAAACTATTCTAGTTTTGATCCTAAACCAAAGATCCAAAAACCAAAATGGCCCTGGAATTGGGCTAACCGAACTCGGCCAGAGTTCTGCCCGAACTCGGTTAGACCAAATCACTTCGGGTCAGAAGCTTTACCCATTCTCGTGGATCTCAAACGTTTAAATTTTTGAACGTTAGGGTACCTAGTTCTGCCCGAACTCTGTCCTACAAAAACCTATAAATAGAGAAGAAAATTTCATTTCTATTCACTCATTCAATATTTATCTTCTCTATTCATTTCTAAGCTTCCTATTCTATTTCCAAAGCTTTAAACTTCAAATCTCCAAGTCAACTCAATTCTTCTAAGCGCCGGTGGTTTCCGAGTAGGAGTTTTCGAGTTATACAAGCTTGGCGTATAAAAGCTTTCTTCAGAAAGGTGTTGAAGTTTGTTCGTGGGCATCGGGTAAAAACACGACGGTGGTAAAATTGGCGTGTTCTCGGTACAAAACACCTGGTGTAATCTCTATTCAAATAGTGGATTCAAACATCGGGTCGAGACTCGAGACTGGACTAGTCCTCACAGAGGGAAACCAGTATAAATCTGTCGTCTCTGCGTATTGCTTTCTCGCCCGATTTTACTGACTTACTTGCAATCATTTCATATATATATTGCTTCACCTGCTTAGAGATAAATTTTTTAATTGTTAAATATTCTCCGCTGCACTCTATTCACCCCCTAGAGGTGTCATTGTTCCTACAACAGACACCATGGAGACTGGCTTCAATAACAGATTGGTGTAGAATATAATTAGAGATCCTTGCAAAAAGTTGGCCAATGCTGACATAAAATAGGCAAACTGGATGTCACCCCCACTTTTCTGAATAGGGCTAATATGGTCATTTATATTTTTATTATTTTAATATTATTTAAAATATTATTGTTAGTGATTTTATATTTAAATAGGTACTTTATTGATAGAGTTTTTATTTATAAAAGCTTTAATATATTTGATAAATATACAAAATAAAATATTTAGTTTTTGTTTATAAATAAATTCTGATTTTATTTATATATATTTAGGTAATATTCCATTTATGGGATTTTTTTTATATATTTATATTAATGGGTAAATATTATGGGTTTATTTTATATAACAATATATACGTATATGTGTAAATATACAATATATGTATGTAGTATGTATGTATGTATGTGTATGTATGTATGTATATATATTTTTGTATGTATGTACATACATACACATACATACAACAAATATATGTAGTATGTAGTTATGTATGTGTATGTATGTATGTATGTATGTATGTATGTATGTCTGCATGTGTATGTATATATACATACACATACATATATGTATGTGTATGTATGTATGTATGTATGTATGTATGTAGTATGTATGTATATATATATATATATATATATATATCTATATATATATATATCTATATATATATATATAATATATATAAATATATATATATATATTTATTATATATATATATATATATATATATATACTACTAGTCATAACCCTGCCTAGGGCATGGTTCATTTAAGGTATTCCCCCTCAATATCTTGGACCCCCAATTTTAAACGCAACAATAATTTTGAGGCCCCCATCAAAATATTAAATCCCAACCACTGTAGGATATGAATTTTCTTTGAATTCTCCATAAAACTCCACTCTCAATAATGCTCATCCATAACCATTATGAGGCCCCCATCAAAATATTAAATCCCAACCATCAAAATATTAAATCCACATCTTTGGATTCCCATAAAACCCCACTCCCAATAATGCTCTTCCCCATAAAACCCCACTCCCAATATGCTCTTCCCCATAAAACCCCACAACCGTTGATTCACCAAGATTAAATCCCAACCACTCTTTATCTTGGCACAGTCAGCCCTAGGATTCAAAAACCTTTGTGTTTTGTATAAGATATATATATATATATATATAGCTTAAGGTATTAAGAAGAAAAAGAAAAAAAGGAATTCAAATACTAAAACAAACAAAGCACACATGCGCCCCACTATATAAAGCAGCAGCAGTTGTGCGTTTAGTCCGAGCCCCCCCCCTTTTCCATGTAACCCGAGCCCTTGTCCTTATTAACCGTAAGGTGTGTGTGTGTATATATATATATATATAATATATATATATAAATATATATATTATATATATATATATATATATATATATATATATATAGATAGAGAGAGAGAGAGAGAGAGAGAAAATTTCACAAAAATCAAACCCTAGCCGTCACCCCCAACCCAATTCCACCCCGACATCGCCGTCGACCAACCCCGGCCGTCCATCGCCGGGAAACGCGCAACGAACAGCCCACCCGCGCGCGGGAACTGTCAGCGAAGAGCCAACTTCGAAATAGATTTCTCCTTCCTTGCTCCGTCGTTTTAACGACCACTTGGTCAGGTACGATCCTAACATATCACCTTTAATTCCCTTCAAATAGTTCGTGCCGATTCGCATCATGTGCGATGAAAAACGAGTTCCAAAATCGAGGAAAAAGTCGATTTTCTGGGTTTTAGAAACTATCCCGAAACCACAACTTTTGGCCGATTTGCGACCAGCGTGTTGCGAGTTTTCAAAATCGGTTTGAAGAGACTTGTAGACAACCTATAGGGCTTTAAAATCATTTTTGTAGAATTAAATTTCATGCACTGTACATAAAGTTTGGTTTGTGCAGTTGGAGAAAAAACTAATTTTTAAAACTGAATTTTTAGAAAAATTGTCCCCGATACCGCGTCCGTCCCGTCAATCCGGGCGACGTGGTCATAAATCGAAAGCATCAAAGGGTGCGTATCGACTTCGTGGACGTGGGTTTGACAGAATTCAAATTGGTCGCGTGTGCGCGATGAATTTGAAGCGTATCCTTCAAAAATTCACCCGTATCGGCCTTTTGATATTTGTCAATTACTTTTGTGCACAGCTCGTCATATCGAGACGAAACTTGTGCCAACAGGACCGTATTATTTTTTCTGGTCCTGTATGCCAAGTTTGGTCCGATTCTGAGACGGTCGCCGGAACTCTATTTTGGCGGCCCGCGACCCGATCCAACGGGCGAATTTGTGCACCCCACCGAAATCCAAATTTGGACATACATTGGGTTCGTCGCGTCAAACTGGACCTGTAGACATATTTTGATGAATTTAGAGACCGTAGTTTCTGGCATATTTTTCGGTCCAACGGCGGACACCATTTTGATCCAAAATTACGTTTTGCCCCTGTGTCCAGAATTGGACTTATGGGTAGGCATTTCTAGCTATTTGATCATTCTGAAATGTTGGTAATATCTGTTTCACTATTAGGAGACTTTTATATGAGTTGACCGTTCGTGGCTCCTTGAGTGGGTTGTAGTTTCGATTTTCTAGCTCAGAAAAAATAGGCAAGTACATTCTCTCTGATAGTTTTTATTGCTTTGATATCTACTATTCTGATTCAGTTGTAGTGTTATACTTGATTCTCGACACGAGGATCACGGAGTAGTATACGTGAATCTCGTCATGAGATGTCATTCCCCGTTTACCTAGTATATAAGTACATTGTTCGATATTGTTTCCTGTACTTGTATAGAACCGATTTGGGAGTGGGCTGGCCCCCTGCTCTTCGAATCCTGTGTCATGACCTGTCATGTCTGGATCATTATACTATTCAGGGATGGGGAGTTATTAGAGGTTATGTGATCATTACCCCTTTTTTTATTACTTGTGCATAGCTCCACCCTCACCACACGTAGGTGTAGCCGGACCTTAAATACTACTTGTGCATAGCTTTCCATTTTGGCCGGCCTGATCCCTATACTATTATACTACCTGTGCATAGCCGGTCAAATAGAACATCCTGATCTTGACCCAAGCCTCACATAACGCTCTAATATCTCATGGCACTTTATTTTTATGTTTACATCATACCTCAGATTACTTTTCATTGTTTATATTCCAGTTTTATCTTATATCTCACACATGACATGTATCCAGTTCTCTTGTACCATTTTACTTTCATCTTGATTTCCATCTTGTATTTCATTATGATTGTCTCTTATAGTATTTGTCAATTCACATGGAACTGCTGTTGGTGTTTGTACTTGCTCATATCCTGACAGGATAACCCCCATTGTTTTCAGAGGATTTAGATACAGATTGTCCGACCTACTACGAGTTTGGCATAGATGGCCTACGACCAGGACATGCCTGTGGACCCGGTGCTCATAGAGGACGCCCGCCAGTATTAACCTAGTTCACCTAGATTTTGTCTTGATTACACTCCAGTTTGATACTTTGAGACTTGTAGTATTTATTTTGGGATATTGTTTTATGTCTTGGACTCTGAACTTGTGATTGCGACTCAGCGTTGTTTCAGACTATTATCTCATCTTTATCTTATTATCGTGTTTATCTTCCTTAGAATTATGTGATTGAGTTGTGATTATATTCCTCCGTGCGGAGATGACAGGTTATATTTGTTTCTTAGATTCCATATATTCTTGATGACCTTTACAGCGTTCTACCGCCGATACTGCAGCATAGGCTGGACGTGCCCACGTGCTTGTGCCCCTAAACAGGGTGCGGGTCGTGACACATTTTTATGGTGGCCCATGTAGGTCTGAGTCGCAACTAGTACGATTTCGTAATGGTGCTCGACTTAGAATGCTAATTACGAGCCTGCTGTTAGGATATAGGTTCTAGCTTATGATAGGAGTTACTCAATCACATATTAGGAAAATTCTAATCTTTGATTACCATGACAAACTCTTCTTGCATTTTGAAATAAATTGTCCTTCCTTGACGATATCTTATCATGTGACATATTGATCTCTTTGCTTAGGACTTTTGAGAGGTTCCTGGGACGACCCTTGAGAATCTTGGTTGAACGTCAATTTAATATCCTTTCCTTTTGTTTTTGTTCGCCCTTGTTCCTTATTATTGAATTTGATTTTTGTTAAATCATCGCCGATTTTGATTTTTCGTATCGAGGTGAATTTTATGGCCCGAGTTACGGTATCTTTTGATAACATATGTTGACAGAATAACAGAGAAGGTAAAACGTCTACTTGGTTATGGAACCTGGAGTTTATCGCAGCTATATTAGCCGACGTGGCGGAAACGTAGAGACCTGACTTCGGATGTACATATCTTGGTCATGAGATTTGAGATTTCTCGTAGCTATACTAGTCGACGTGGCGAGGATTCCAGATGATTGATTATAGAGGTGCATACCTAGTTATGGAATCTACCATTTATCACAGCCTTGCTTACTGGCGTGGCGAGGATTCTGAGTATCATGATTTAGGACAGACGTGTATGATTATCAGATTGTATCTTAAGAAGGGTCCTAACATGTCATCTCTATCATTTCACTTCATTATTATAGATTCTGTTCCATCCTCAATTAGCTTAGGAGTAGGAATAGTTTCAGTTATTTAGTCCAGGTCATTATAGAGTCTCATTTCATTATAGGTTCTTCGCAGTATGATAGCTTGGTGACTTGCAATTAGTTTGTGCCCTTGAGTATTGTGTTAATAGTTTAAAGTATGGTTAGAAAGTATTGTATATGATTATTGATAATTAAATATAGATGAGAACCCTAGAGTGATTAATAAGTGTTAAGGTAGGAGTTGCACCAGGTACCAGAATAGGAGAAGTACCCTAGTAGCTAGAGATGAAGTGTTTCAAGTGTTAGAGAAGTTTAGACACCAACAGTTTAGTATCTAGTTGGAGGAGACACATGAGCAACCTAGTATAGGGGTACCATCCAAGTATCATATAGATGAGTTAGTGCCTTGTGTAGACATCGTCAAGACTTGGGTAGACACCCTAGAGAGAGTATCCTAGATAGACGAATGTTCTTCTTCGTAAATTTGATTTCTGGAACGTCAGAGATGTCAATCTCTGGAAACTTCCTTCATGAGTTTATAGTAGACAAGATTATCTTCATTTTGATATATCATGTCCCACTCAAACTCGTTCTCTTGTACTATCTTTGTATCGCACAATTTTTGGATCAATTAGGCCATTGACCATTCCCACTTTAATTTATGATTATCATATGCACATTTCCATGACCTTTAATTAGGAGTACAAGACTAGTTGTTTTCTCAAAACCAACTTCATATGCATGATCTAGACAAGACACGCTACGCCATGACCTTCGTGTCCCACTCAGGCACACCATCTTGTGCTTTATTTTATCACACGAATTTCCTGACACAAGACCCAATCTGATTCACCCCACGAAGTTACTTTTATTTCGACTCTAATTGGGGGCACCATTCGACCCAAACTTTTGACCTAAAATATGGACACAACCCACATTAAGCCTACTACCTACACACTTGCGTCCCATTCAACTGAGCCCCGTATGCTACTTGTTTACCCGTATTCATTTGAGGAAGAAAATATAAGGTATTATCCCATAAGTGTAGTATAGTATCCTCGATAGAGTGTACCAGTAAGTTGAGATCTTCACGGATCACAAGAGCTTGAAGTACGTGTTCACCCAGAAGGAATTGAATATGAGACAGAGGCGCTGGCTTGAACTGATGAAGGACTTTAATATCTAGTTGCAGTACCATCCAGGAAAGGCCAGTGTAGTTGCAGATGCCTTGAGCAGGTATGCACTCGCTATGTATTTGGCGGCAGATCGTCATCTATTGGCTGATCTGGAAAGGTTGGGTATCAAGGTGATCGTTCTGGGTATGGAGGTTCAGATGTGGGGTTTACAGATTCAGTCTGCGTTGATGGACAGAGTCAGATCAGCACAGTTTGATGACGTGGCCCTGAGGAGCTTTAGAGAGTAAGTGCAGGCAGGATTGCTAGACGATTTCTCTATAGCCGAAGATGGGTCGCTGAGGCACGGTACTAGATTGTGCATTCCGAGTGGAGAGCTTCGGGAGGAAATTCTGCAGAAAGCGCATCGTTCTTAGTACGCTATGCATCCTGGAGCCAACAAGATGTACCGGGACCTGAGGGAGCACGTATGGTGGTATGGCATGAGCGAGAGGTAGCTCAGTTTGTATCTCGATGCTTAGTGCGCCAACAGGTGAAAGCCAAGAGATAGAGGCCAGGTGGTCTGTTTCAGCCACTACCCATTCCAGAGTGGAAGTGGGAGCACACTATGGACTTTGTATCTGGACTTCCACAATCTTCAGGAGGGAAAGACGCAATTTGGGTCATCGTTGATAGATTGACCAAATCGGCCTACTTTTTGCCTTTCAAGGTGGGACTGTCTACGTAGAAGCTGACAGAGATGTATGTGCGACAGATAGTCAGATTGCACGGAGTTCCAGTGAGCATAGTCTCGGATCGGGATAGTCGTTTCACTTCCTACTTCTGGAGGAGTTTGCATACTAGCTTGGGCACCCAGCTCAAGTTCAGTACCGCGTAGCACCCCTAGACGGACGGACAGTCAGAGAGGACCATCTAGACACTCGAGGATATGCTTCGTACTTGTGTGTTAGATTTTGGAGGATCTTGGGAGGACCATCTTCACCTGGTAGAGTTTGCTTACAACAACAGCTATCAGTCCAGTATAGAGATATCGCCATTCGAGGCTCTATACGACGAAGATGTCGCACTCCTTTGTCATGGGATGATGTCGGTGAGGGAGTTTTGCTTGTCCCGGAGATGGTGGTGGATGCAGCGAGAAGGTTTAGTTGATCAGGGATAGACTTCGGGTGGCTCAGGATAGACAGCGGCATTGGGCCGATAGCCACCGGAGACCGTTAGAGTTAGAGGTTAGTATCATGTTTTCTGTTTGTGCTTGTTTATGATTGTTTGCTTTCGGGTCTTGTATTGAGTCTTGTCTTGTGTCTAGGTTGGCGATATGGTATTCCTGAGGATTTCTCCGACACGGGGCACGATTCATTTTGGCCGAGACGGAAGCTTAGTCCACGCTTCATCGGACCTTTCACTATTCTTGGAAGGGTCGGTGCAGTGGCCTATCAACTAGACTTGCCGCCTACGCTCGAGTGAGTCCATAACGTGTTCCATGTGTCGCAGTTGAGGCAGTACGTAGCAGACCCTAGTCACGTATTGGATCACTCCGAGTTAGAGGTGGGGCTACTCTTCGCTATCCAGAGCAGCCTGTGGAGATTCTGGATCGTCGTGAGAAGGTGCTCCGGAACCAAGTTATTCCTTTGGTTCGTGTCGCATGGAGGCATCACTCTCCAGGAGAGTCTACCTGGGAAAGGGAGGACGAGATGCGGGAGAGTTACCCTTATCTCTTCGAGCCTTGAGGTATTTTTTTTCTTCTTTGTTCTTGCTACTATTATTGTGCTAGTTTGCTCTAATTTCGAGGACGAAATTTTTTTAGGAGGGTAGATTTGTCACCCCCACTTTGCTGAATATGGCTAATATGGTCATTTATATTATTTTATTATTTTAATATTATTTAAAATATTATTGTTAGTGTTTTTATATTTAAATAGGTATTTTATTGATAGAGTTTTTATTTATAAAAGCTGTATATATTTGATAAATATACAAAATAAAATATTTAGTTCTTGTTTATAAATAAATTCTGATTTTATTATATATTTAAGTAATATTCTATTTATGGGATATATATAATATATATATTTATATTAATGGGTAAATATTATGGGTTTATTTTATATAAATAAATATAGATATGTGCAATATATAATATATATATATGTATGTATGTATGTATGTTTGTATGTATGTATGTATGTATGTATGTATGTATGCATGTATGTATGGTGTGTGCGTGTGTATATATATATATATATATATATATATATATAATTATATATATATATATTATATTAATGCTTAAGGTATTAAAGAAGAAAAAGAAAAAAAAAGAATTCAAATACTAATAACAAACAAAGCACACATGCGCCCCCACTAATATAAAGCAGCAGCAGTTGTGCGTTTAGTCCGAGCCTCCCCCCTTTCCATGTATAACCCGAGCGGCCCTTGTCCTTATTTAGCCGTAATACGTGTGTGTGTATATTATATATATATATATTATATATATATATATAGAGAGAGAGAGAGAAAGAGTGAGAGAGAGAGAGAGAAAATTCACAAAAATCAAACCCTAGCCATCACCCCCAACCCAACGTCCACCCCGACATCGCCGTCGACTAACCCGTGGCCGTCCATCGCCGGAAAACGCGCAACGAACAGCCCACCAGCGCGCAGGAACTGTCACGAGAGCCAACTTCGGAAATAGATTTTTCCTTCCTCGTTCCGTCGTTTTATGAACCACTTGGTCATGTACGATCCTAACATATACACCTTTAATTCCCTTCAAGTAGTTCGTACCGATTCACATCATGTGCGATGAAAACGAGTTCCAAAATCGAAGAAAAACTCGATTTTTTGGGTTTAGAAACTGTCCGAAACCTCAACTTTGTGGCCGATTTGCGACCAGCATGTTGTGAGTTTTCAAAATCGGTTTGAAGAGACTTGTAGACAACCTATAGGGCTTTAAAACCATTTTTGTAGAATTAAATTTCATGTACTGTACAGAAAGTTATTTGTTTGTGAAGTTGGAGAAAAACTGATTTTCAAAACTGAATTTTTAGAAAAATTGTCCCGATACGTCGTCCGTCCCGTCAATCTGGGCGACGTGGTCATGAACCGAAAGCATTGAAAGTCGCGTATCGACTTCATGGACTGTGGGCTTTGACGGAATTCAAATTGGTCACGTGTGCGCGACGAATTTGATGCGTATCCGTCAAAAATTCACCGTATCGGCCTTTTGCATATTTTCAATTACTTTGTGCACGCTCATCATATCGAGACAAAACTTGTGCCAACAGGATCGTATTATTTTTCTGGTCCTGTATGCCAAGTTTGGTCTGATTCTGAGACGGTCGATCGGAACGCTATTTTGGCGGGCCCGCGACCCGATCCAACGGGCGAATTTGTGCACGGCCCACCGGAATCCAACTTTGGACATACGGTTGGGTTCGTCTCGTCAAACCAGACCTGTAGACATATAGTTTGATGACTTTAGAGACCATAGATTCTGGCACATTTTTCGGTGCAAAGTGGGACCAACGGCGGACACCATTTTGACCCAAAATTACCGTTTTGCCCCTGTGTCCAAAATTGGACTTTTGGTAGGCGTTTCTAGTTACTTTGACCATTCTGAGAACATTGGTAATGTCTATTTCAGCATTAGGAGGCTTTTGTACGAGTTGACCGTTCGTGGATCCTTGAGTGGGTTGTAGTTTCGATTTTCTCAGCTCAGGAAAAAGGCAAGTACATTCTCTGATAGTTTTTATTGCTTTGATATCTACTATATCCGATTCAGTTGTAGTGTTATACTTGATTCTCGACACGAGGATACACGAACTAGTATACGTGAATCTCATCATGAGATGTCATTCCCGGTTTACCTAGTATATGAGTACATTGTTCGATATTTTCCTGTACTTGTATAGACACCGATTTGGGAGTGGGCTGATCCCTTGCTCTTCGAATCCTGTGTCATAACCTGTCATGTCTGGATCTATTGTACTATTCGGGGATGAGGAGTTATTAGAGGTTATGTGATCATTACCCCTACTTGTTTATTATTTGTGCATAGCTCTACCCTCACCACACGTAGGGTGTAGCCTGACCTTATACTACTTGTGCATAGCTTTCCATTTTGGCCGGCCTAATCCATATACTATTATACTACCTGTGCATAGCCGGTCAAATGGAACAGCCTGATCTTGACCCAAGCCACATAACGCTCTAATATCTCATGGCACTTTATTTTTATGTTTACATCATACCTCAGATTACTTTTCATTGTTTATATTCCAGTTTTATCTATATATCACACATGACATGATATCCAGTTCTCTTGTACCGTTTTACTTTCAGTCTTGATATTCCATCTTGTATTTCATTATGATTGTCTCTTATAGTATTTGTCAATTCACATGGAACTGCTGTTGGTGTTTGTACTTGCTCATATCCTGACAGGATAACCCCTATTGTTTTCAGAGGATATAGATACAGATTGTCCGACCTACTACGGGTTTGGCATAGATGGAGCCTATGACCAGGACCTACCTGTGGACCCGGTGCTCGTAGAGGATGCACTGCCAGTAGTGACCTATTTCAACTAGATTTTGTCTTGATTACACTCCAGTTTGATACTTTGAGACTTGTATTTTTTTGGGATATTGTTTTATGTCTTGGACTCTGAACTTGTGATTGTGACTCAGCGTTGTTTCAGACTATTTATCTCATCTTTATCTTTATCATCGTGTTTATCTTTCTTAGAATTATGTGATTGAGTTGTGATTATATTCCTCTGTGCGGAGATGACAGGTTATATTTGTGTCTTAGATTCTATATATTCTAGATGACCTTTACAGCATTCTACCGCCGATACTGCGGCGTAGGCTGGACGTGCCGACGTGCTTGTGCCCCTAAACAGGGTGCGGGTCGTGATACTGGATAACGAACAAAAACAGATGTGCATGTATAAACTCCCGCTCAAGAGATTACTTACCAAAGACAGACTACAGCGAATTGGACTACAAATTACTGACAGCTCTTGTCCTCTATGCCTATAAGAGGTTGAATCATCGAGCACATATATTCTCTTGTACAATGTCCAGAGCTGTTTGGCATACGCAATTGTGCAAGTTGGGATTACGACCCGGCTCAGTGGAAGGAATAGAAGACATGATTCAGAGGATTCGGGACATCAGAGGACGGGGCACAAATTAGTTCCGGGAGGCGTGTGCTAGTCTCTCCTCAGCAATCTGGCATATATGGATGGAACGTAACCACAGGGTGTTCGACAACTGTCGAACGGTGATCATAGGCATAGTTCACAATTTAGAGTATGATGTAAGGGGATGGGATTATTAGTAGGGAACATATGATGATTGTACTTTTCATTATTTGACTATATATATATATATTTTTGACTATATATATATATATATATATATATAATATATTAGTGGAGAACATCTGATGATTGTACTTTTCATTATTTGACTATATATATATATATAAAGGGTCGACCCCCTCCAGGACAGCCAGAACGACAGTCCAGGGCCTATGGATTTAGAGGTCCAAAAAATTAGTTTAAATAAATATATTAATATTTTTGTATCCAAAATAGGTCTAATATATTTCATAATCCTTATAAATGTGAAATAATTATGGTGTATTGGTTATTATGATAGGTTTGCATATATGAGGTTTTTAGTTCAATTCTTAATGATGACAATTTTTTTAGTTTTGTTTTAGTTTTTATTTTTTTTATGTATTGGGGCCCCATTTTGAAAGTTTGCCTCAAGTCTCTATGAGCTCAGGGCCAGCCATGAATATACATCAGTTTAGAAGAGAGAAGCTTTAGAGTCTAATGGGCAAAAAAATATTCAGTGAGCCGGGCTCACCATAAAGTATGATTCTCCTACACTTGATGGTCTATAAATTAAGGATGGGGAGAAGAATCAAGACTACCACAACATGTATTCACTCACCACGTAGAGAATAATCAAGACTCATAGTGAGCCAGACTCACTAAATAATTTCTCCTACTGGACAATGCATCTCTTTGGACAAGCATTGAGCCCAAGAAGAAGAAACAAGATAGACTAAGTGTTGGGAACGTAATGTGACCCGAACCGGAGTTGGCCCATGAGGTGCGATATTAAATTGAGCCCATATGCCTTAAAAGAGAATTCTCATGTAAGGCCTGAACTAATCACAATTATCTACACCACATGATCCCACCTCCTAACCAACGTGGGACTAAATTACCAATTCCATTGTCACCCCCCATTTGAGCCTCAATCGAAAACGAGATACAATTCAACAATCTCCACCTTAGCTCGTTTCACTGATCGAGCAACCTAGCACACCCGGCTACCATTTATTCGTTCCCGCTAGCCGAACACCTTAGCACACTCCGACTACCTTTGTGCTCGTTCCCGCTAATCGAGCAACCTTAGCACACTCCAGCTACCTTTGCTCGTTCCAGCCAGCCAAGCACCCAGGAGATCTAATATTTTCATCTTGACCCGTTCGGCCTCAGAACCAAGCTTGACACGTTCATTCGTACCACAATTGTGTGCTAACCACAACTTCTTTCTCCACCTTGGGCTCGTCAAACCCACCTTTGAAGCCAATTCTTGTAGTTGATGCTCCTACTCCCCCTTAAGAAGCCCGTATAATCCGATTATACACATGAACGTTCAGCACCATATGTCTTGAACCAATTAGAGCCGTCCAAACCAACCAAGTAATTTTGGGCTCTGATACCACTTGTTAGGAACACGGTGTGACCCGAACCGGAGTTGGCCCATGCGGTGAGCCCATATGCCTTAAAAGAGAATATCATATAAGGCATGAACCAATCCCAATTATCTACACCACATAATCCCATCTCCTAACCAATGTGGGACTAAATTACCAACTCCATTTGAGCACTCAACCGGAAACGAGATACAATTCAACACTAAGGAATAGTGACCCAATTTCTATTTACTTACGGGGTTAGTCAAACCAAATTTTAAAAATACAATTTATCTATGATTTCAGAATTATAGTTACTGTTAGTCCTAAGGTAGATCAAAGATGGCAGAACAGAAGCTAATTATAGAGATCCACGCAAGACTCAAAGTTCGCACTCTGTAATCCAGAAGTTGTAGTTGAGATTAAAAGTTCATGCAAACAATTTTGCCCTCTGGTGCTTCAATTCCAACTGAATACTCTAAATATTTCAGATTACAATTTCTCTTTCCAATTACAAACTGACAGAAAGTAATTCGTTCTTTCCTGTAAATGTGTTACAAATGATACAAAATGTTTACCGTAAGAAAGACTCTTTCCCCTTTCTAACCTCCCTCTCTCTTTGTTCTTCCTAAACTTTTTCCTGAAGCATAAAAAACTTTTCCTCTCAATATCCAAGGAGGTGAAGTCATAAGTAGTCACGTTTATTATTTTATCATTATTATTATATTATTATTATTATTATTATTATTATTTTATTATTATTATTATTATTATATTATTATTAAATTATGATTTTTGTTTTGTCAAATAAGTACGTATTAACTATATTATTAGTATATATGGAACCTTTTGAAAACAGTATATACAGATGATTATTAGCACCATTCTCATTGTTAGTACCATTACTATTTTCTTTTTTATATTATTATTATTAAATAAATAAATTTTTATAATACTTTCAAATTTAAAACATATATAATATATATATAATATATATTTTTTTTTTTAAACAGCATTTTATTGAATAGAAAGCGTTGCTCGAAACGAGCGGTACAAGTGCCAGGGGTCAAAAGCACAAAAGCCCTGGTAGGCATAGTAGGAAATACAAAAGAGTTAAAAGCTACTGTCGAAAATCCTAAAAAAGAGATAGGTGTGGGCTCTCAGCCCTAAGTGGTTTTTTTTTTTTTTTGGAGGGGGATAAGGGAAAACCAACTTTTGAAAGAAGATTCAAAAATCGAAACGTCTGCCAACAGCGCGCAAGACCCGAGGGGTCGTACGCGGGTCCCGAGGGCGGGAGGCCCACGTGGGGAGATCCCACTGCCCGAGGACCGGGTGGGACAGCTCGTTGGCGGGAGACCCGAGGGCGACCGCACGCCACACGAGGGAGGGAGGGAGGGAGGGGACTCTCAGCTCGGTCGCCCAGCCCGGCGAGGGAGGGGACGGGCGCGGGGGGACGCCGAAAACGGGAGGGAGGGGCGGCGGGGCCTCGGAGCGACACGGGAGGCGGCGAGGAACCACGGCGAGGAGGAGAGAGATTGAGGGGGCGCAAGCGCGATCCCGAGGGGAGCCACCGGGAGAGGGAGAGAGCCTCGGCGGAGGGGGAAAGCCGCGGAGAGGGTAGGAGGGCTCGACCCCGAGCCCGGGGGGGAAGGGGGAGCCACAGCGGGGGGAGGGGGGACGGGACTCGGCCACGGGCTAAAGAGAGGGGGCTCGACCGCGGGGAGCCGGAGGGGGAAGGAGGCGAGGAGACCGGGGAGGGACGCCAGCGGTCGCCGGAGGCTGGACCGGGCGGTGCCTACCGCCGGCGAGCGGGAGACTCCGTCAAGAGGCGGAGGGAGCGTCGGAGGGTGGCGCTGATGGGGGGGAGAGTGCCATAGGGGGTGCTCGACGGGAGCGGAGCCGCCTGAGGGGGTGCTCCCGGGGGAGCTCGCCACTCGCAAGGGGGGGAAGTGGGCTCCGGCTGGAAAAAGAGAGCGCCGGCCGCGCCAGAGCCACCGGATGAGGAGGCGGACGCTGGAAGTCGCAAGGAGGGCCCAGGCGAGGGAAGCGGGGGCCACTGCAGGGGCGAGGCGAGAGGGATGAAGGACAGACAGGACGCCGAAACGGTGTGGAGCGAGCCAGGCCGAGCAGCGGGCGACGGAGGCAGGGGATCTCCACCGGGAGGGGTGACGAGGCGGCCGCCGGGGGCCAGCCCAGGGGGGCTGGCGCTGCCGAGGAAGGGGACGGCTCGGCGAGGGGAACAAAGGGGAGCGCCGAAGCAGGCGAAGGCCCGCCAGGAGGAGCATCGGGAGGCCACAGGGTGTCAGGCGCTGCTGAGGTGGATGGCGGCAGAGCCGCGGGAGGGGGACCAGGACCGCGAGGCCACGGCCAGGCAGCGCTGCCGTGGAGGGAGGGGCAGAGCAGCGGGGGGCGCCGGCGGGGAAGGGGATGAGGATAAGGATGCAACGTGCGGGGGAGCAACGGCGGGGAGCTGCACCTAGCCCGGTTGCGCCGGGGCCGCCGCCTGCGCCGGTGGGAAGGGAGGAACCCAGAGGTGGGAGACCGCGGGGGGGGTGGGGAAGGAACCCACGGTGGCGGGGGCCAGGGGGGGCCGGCCAGCCGAGGGGGGAGGGATGGCCACCGATGGGGGCGAAGAACTGCAGCGGCGCCGCCGGCCCCGGCAGGCCGACCGGCCAGCCAAGCCACAGTATCCCGGCGGGCGGCGGAGTCGCCAAGAGTGGAGAGCCACAGACCGCTCGCTTCCCCAATATATATATATATATATATATATATATATATATTATATTAATATATATATATATATATAATTTCAAACTGGGATAGCCTACATATAATTTCAAGCTGGGAATTCTAAGAAAATATTATTATATATTTTATGGTATTAAATATATAACTTTTGACCTAAAAAAATTTTTTTACCTAATTAAATTTTAACTTTGCCTAAAAATAATTTTCCTCGATTTTTCAAGTAATTGTCTATAAACATATTTGATTAATAAAATATATTTCAAGTATTATAAAATATTTTCTAAAATAATATACGTATCTAATTACTCAAATTTCCTTTTGGTTGTCATCGATGAACGTGACTAATCGTGCATTCCTATTACCTGGCAAATTCGGACCCCTTCACATTGACCATAGATATTAAACAAATCAGGACATGATAGATCATCGCATCACCACCAGGCAAGATATTGCTATATTTACTGCTGATATATTCTACATCTTTACTATTTAGTTACTAACATTTATTATTTGTTTATTTCTAGATTATCCAATTCCATTCATGTTAAACTGTCTATGGTTTACTTCATTGTGCTTACAAGTTACATATAGTGCAAGAGTATTAGTCCTATTTTTTCTTATCTTTAAGTAATGCATATGGGCCTAGAGTTAAGGGGCTACCTATTATTTAATAAGAATTTCATTAACCTTGTCACGAATGTGGCACGAGATGTGTGTGACTTGTGAATAACATATAGAGATAACTTGTGTGTTGGCTGACACCTGTGCGCATGTCACGTACCGATTCGGAGAATCGTTCGTCCTCACTTTCATTTATGCCGAATCGATCGTTCTTGCATGGGCGTGATGTCGTACAAGCCTGGAGTTGCACTTGTATAACACGCGCTCGTGCTCACTTTTATAAAGAAGACATTTTTCGATATAATTTATAGTAGATTCACAAAGAAATTGAATAACATAGTCATGAGTAGAAATAAACTCTTATTGATAATTTTGATATGGAAAACATAAGGCTCTCAAACAGCCAAGATGAAATCCCAAACTTGGCTTACAACTTGCAGAATATTGAAATGAGATACAACTTATTCCATACATCATATCCCATTATTAAAAAATGATAATAACCACATTCAGCTAATGCCTTCTTTTTTAAAAAAAGCTTTAGGAAGTGTGAAGCTTCTAAAGAGTCAGACTGCAAGCCTTCAACGTCTATGATTTTCTACTAATTTTCTGGCACCTGTGGAGACGAGGTTCAACACATTGCCGTGTGCTGGTGAGCGACCGTAACCAATCTCACCATAAATCAATAGTAATAAATTATATGAATTATACTATTGATTTGTGATCTTGCTATCTTACCTTAGGGTCCACTAACAATTCATATGATAGAAAACATAAGCAACACATATTGATGGTAGAAACATATGCAATTCATATTGTTCACCAATTTGGTGAATCTTATCCACGGTCGATGTCCTTCTATGTATATTTATGAATAATACTTACTTTGCCTGCATAAGTCATTGTTAGCTCATGACAACTGTCTATATGAAGGTGACTAAACGCATCTCAGACATCGTGGTCAAATGGCTCCCTTTCATAGGTAGGTAGCTAGCCCGACCGGAAGGTTTCTGAATAACCGTAATACTACTTCAGCGCTGTGCTACTATTTCAGCACTATGTTTCCCTAGGTCGAATCGGTTCCGTGGCCTCGGTGTATCGTTCGAGGAACTATACCTTGTTGACAAGTTGTCCATGACCATGCATGTGAATGCAACTTACCAAATAAGAAACATAACATGCATGATAACAGAATTCAAGTACATAAGGCACAATTCTCATTCATCTTGCCAATTTGCCTTGAGCCGTAGGCTCGTATACTCATTTATCTAACCCAAGGAATATTCATTCAATGTTACCATTCTTTCGAACCAAAGTCCGGTATATTCACCGCCCAATACTTGCATCTTTCAATCACATGTTCAATATTTGATATCAAACATACAAGGCATCATTTGATTTACAATATAATTATAGCCATATGATCATTTATCTTTCATTATCTTTCTGGGTTCTTACTAAGCATCTTTTATTAAGCACCATATGCAATAACAAGTCATCCTTTGGTAAGCGTGATAATCAAGGATCGTTGAAGGATCAAAGCCACTTACTTGTTGGTGTATTGCCGAGAGAAAGAGGTCTTCCAAGCAGCAACGTCAAGCCCGATTCACTTTGTTAGCACTAACAACGGTTCATCATACTCCTTCCCTTTCTATTAGTAATTCAATATGAATATGCAGACAGTGAAAGAAATTCCATGAAAACATTCATCGAAAACGTTCACGAAAACACACACAAAAACCAACAATGAAAGCGATAACATCGAAAACCAGCAGCGCTACGGTCTCGGGGCAAGCGACTCTTATATATAATTCTTTCTCCAAAACACGTGCTACTGTATCTTGGACATCATTTCTAAAGAGTTTAATCTATAATGAGGAAATGATCTCAAATTACTGTCCCGCGATCCTGTTAAAGTTTTCGTAATCTCATCCAACTCGGCTATTCGGCTGCTATCCTCATCCATGCTTCGCAACGGGAACATGATACTACATCTTAATGCATTAACAAAAAGTTTTATCTCCGAAACTTAAACAAAATCCCACCTAAATCGAATAGCGAAGGAAACTTTCCCTCATATCTGCTTCAAGTTCCCAAGTCGACTCCTCGACGTCTGCCAAAGTACTCGAACCAAAACTTTATCCTTTCTATCCAAAATCCGTACAGGTTTCTCCACATAAATGCTTCATACGGTGCCATCTTTATACTCGCCTAATAACAGTTATTATAGGCAAATTCTGCTAGCGACAAATGAGTATCCTAACTTTTTTAAATCTATTGCATAAAGTCATAACATGTCCTCAAGGACCTGATTTATCTTAGTCTGGCCATCAGTTTGTAAATGATACGTAGAACTGAATTTCAATTGTGTTGCCATAGCCAACTATAAACTGCACCAAAATGTGATACAGATCTTCCGTCCCGATCCTGTACTATTGATGCTAGCACTCCATACAATCGAACAATTTTATCCAAGTACAGTAGGGCTAACCGATCGACGCTCCAAGAAACTTTGATCACGATAAAATGAGCCAACTTGGTTAATCGATCCACGATGACCCACATTGCATCATTTGCTCGCCGTATCTTTGGCAAGCCAACTATAAAATCCATTGATATACGGTCCCACTTCCATTTTGGTATGGCGAGATTTTGCATCTTTCCGTCGGGCCTTTTCCTTGACTCGCTGACAAGCTAAACATCGCGAGATAAAAAGGGCCGCATCTTTTTTCATCCCTTGCCACCAAAAGGTCGTACACAATCTTCATACATTTTGGTACTTTCCGGGTGCAACGTATACTTAGCATAATGAGCTTCCATTAAGATTTCTCTCCGGAGTTCTTCATCCTTCGGAGCACAAGCCTCCCTTGAGTTGCAAAGAGCCATCTTCGTGCCTGGTGAAGTCGCCTGCTTTACCCTTTTTCATTATTTTACTAATCTTTATCAAGAATTCATCAGTCTTCTGTGCAGTCTTAATTCTTTCCAGCAAACTCGGCTCGAGTTGAAGTTGAGCCAACTGTGCATTCCGACCACAAATTTGGAGCTCAATTCTTATGATCTCTAAGTCTTTCAATATCTGACTGGCTACAGTAATTGATCCCATAAAATTTTGACTCAATGCATCCGCCACCACATTGTCCTTCTCTGGGGTGTACGCGATCGTCAAGTAACAATCTATGATTAGTTCCAACCAAGTTTTTTTAGCAAATTTAGATCCTTTTGAGTAAAGATGTACTTCAGGCTCTTATGATCGATGAAGTTCTCGCAATCCACTCCGTACAAATAATGCCGCTATAATTTTAATGCAAAAACTATTGCTGCCAATTCCAAATCATGCGTTGGATAATTTTTCTCATATGGCTTAAGCTGTCTTAAGGCATAAGATATCACCTTCCATCTCGGAGTCAATACACATCCCAAACCCAATTCAGATGCATTATTGTATATCTGAAATCCTTTGGTGCCGTTTGGAAGTGCAAGAATTAGAGTTGACACGAGACGCTGCTTAAGATCTTGAAAGCTAGCCTCGTACTCATCAGTCCAATCAAATGCTACTCCCTTCTGGGTGAGGCAAGTCAAAGGTGACACCACTTTCAAAAATACTTCACAAACTTCCTGTAGTAACTTGCTAACCCGTGGAAACTACAGATCTCGCTAACCGACGTGGGTTGTTTCTAATCTACTTCTGCTTCAATTTTCTTCAGATCAACAGACATACCTTCCATCGAGAAAAATTATCCTAGAAACGACATGATACTCATCCAAAATTCACATTTACTTAGTTTGACATAGAGCTCCCGTAGGGCCTGCAGTATCGTTCTCAAATATTCTGCATGGTCTTCTTTGCTTTTCGAGTAAATTAAGATATCATCGATGAACATGACCATAAGTTTATCTAGGAGGGGTCAAAAGACTCTGTTCTTCATGTCCATGAAGGCGGCAGAGGCATTGGTCAGTCCGAAGGGCATAACCAAAAATTCATAGTATCTGTATCTTGTTCGGAATGTAGACTTCAGGACATCCTTCGGTCTGATCTTCAGTTGATGATACCCTGAACGAAGATCAATATTTGAAAATGCAGATGCTTCTTACAATTGATCGAAGAGGTCGTCTATTCTAAGCAATCGGTACTTTCTGAATTGTAACTTTATTCAGCTCGCGATGTCGATGCACAGCCGCATCGATCCATCTTTCTTTTTTACAAATAGTACCGTAGCTCCCCAAGGAGAAATAATAGGTCTGATGTATCCCCTGTCTAACAATTCTTGTAATTGTACTTTGAGTTTCTTTAATTCAGCAGGCACCATTATACACGGGGCCCTTGAGATTGGTCGCGTATATGGAAATGTATCGATAGTGAATTCGATCTCTCTGTCCGGAGGCATTTCTGATATCTTGTCGAAAAATAGATCAGAAAATTCTGTCAAAACTTCAATATGAAATGAGTCTGCACCATTCTTGCGAGTGTTTCGAACAGAAGTGAGGTACTATTCGTAACCAGAATGTACCATTCGCTGGGCAGTAGTGGCCGAAATCACCATCGATGCCTTCGTCGACGAATCGGTCGAGTAAGAAAATTTTGTTTCCCCCAGGTAGACAAAACACAACTCGCTTCTCTGCACAGTCGATCATCGCACAACATGTACTTAACTAGTCCATTCCCAGAATGATATCATATTCCTTGATATCAAGCATGATTATATCCAACGATAGTTTTCTATCTCCGTTACATATGTAGCAAACCCTACAAATTATGTTATCAGGCATCTATACTCCGGATGGAGTACTAACGCTAAGATTTACATTTAGCATCAATATTTTCAATCCATGTTCCCTAGTATAACATGTAGATATGAAACTATGCGTGGCACCAGAATCAAATAAAGTACGTATATGAATGCTATTAATAACAATATACCAATCACGATAGTACCTTATGCAAGAGCCTCCTCCCGGGTTAATGCAAAGACTCGACCCTGAGCATCGGGCCTATAATTCTATGCCGGCTGAGGGGGTTATGGTGCTGGTCAACGATTCAGCTGGTATGGTGATGATGATGCTGTCTCAGAGGTTTATGATAGGCTCCTCTGCAGTGCTCCGACCCGCAAAATGCATCATGATGGCTGGTTGGCTCGATGGATCCTTGTTGGACTTGGGAATATGCAGAAGGATCGCTCGAAAGGCTATGCGATCGTAGCGAAAACCATCTTATAAATGTGAGTAGTGTTGAACCCTTCGAAGATCCTTTAGCTTTATACTTAATAAAAGTATAGTATGCTATGTTCTGGTTGAGTTGTTAAATATGATCTTGCATGGAACCCAGAAAGATAATGAAATATAATTAATAACAAGACTCGAAAACTGTTGCGAATCTTTCTATGGATTGTGTGCTTCGAATTAATTCAAGAATTATATGCTTGTGTGTTGTTGCTATGAAATATATGATTGCAAAGAAAAAGTGCCAAATACTTGGGTAATGAGTATACCGGGCCTCAGCTCGATGAATAGATGTTAACACGGATAGTCCTAAGAATTGGGCAGTGAGTATGCTTGAATGATGACCGATGAATGTTTGGTATCAAAGATATGGGAAGAGATTGAGTAATCAACATTCTATTATCCTATCGCCGATGTAGAATATTGATTACACTAAGTCCCTGGATTGGGCAAATGATAATGTGAGTGTTGGCTCAAGGCAAGATGGTAATACGACTGAGAATAATGGCTTATTGAGAAAGATGGCTTATTTACTTAGTTTTTTTATCACGCATTATATGTTTTCTTCATAGATACGTTGTATATAATTGCATGTTCATGAACAACTTATCGACAAGGTGGTTCCTCGAATGGTATTCTGTGGCCTCGAAAACCGATTCGTCCTAGGGGAACCTCGTGTTGAAGTGGTAACACAGTGCTAAAGTAGTAGCACGGTGATTCGGGAACCTTCCGGACTGGGCTAGCCACCCACCGCTGAAGGGGAGCCGTCTAACCATAAGTCCAAGATGGCATGTAGTGTAAGCCTGCTTCCCAAAAATTTATATATTTTTTTTCTAACTAATGATAGCTAATTAATTTGTATATAATAGTGAAGTCTTAAATCACATTATATTAATATACTTTAATTCAGCTCACCATTCAAATATTAATTTATCCCAATCTTTTATTCAGCCCATTTTCATCCCACCTCTTCCTAAACCATGTGCAAGCAAATCACTTAGAGAACCAGCCCATGATCAACCCTTTTAAATTTAAACCATTCCTCTAACCTAAGCACCCCAGCCGACCTCTCCTTCTGGCAATGGAGAGGAATTCAAATTCCTCTAACTGATTTCTGACACTAGCATGTGCCAACAAACCCTCCATTCCATTTCCCTCCGTTTCCTTCCAACTGTCTATTTAAGGATTCAATTCCTTACTTCTTCTTCCCCATTCCAAAGTTCATCCTCTGTGAAATTTCTTCCTATTTTTCCAAGCTCGGCTTCATCCAAGAATGCTGGTGGAGATGAAGGCTCGGATGAACCAGGGGTGAAGACTGGACGAAGTTTCATCGGATCAATGTCTCCATCCTTGAGAAATCAGTCAAGGTGAGATTTGTTCAATCCCTCTTCTTTGATCGAACACATTCAATTCCATTTCTTTTGCATCGATCATCCAGAGCTGGATGATCAATCCTCTTGTGAAACTTGACTCTCCGTTCAGATCAATGAACATGAAGAGTCAGATTTCTATATCTGATTTGGATCGATCAATCTATGATCGATCTAGGTTTGGATTTTTTTCTTTAGATTTTATATTTTTGTCTTGGTTATTTTGAAACACAGAGATCTGTGCTTCCTTGCAGTCATTCAAGTATTGAATTGTTGAGGAGTTGGATCAACATTTGATTGTTTTCCTGGACAGAGGAATGACAACATGGTGAGTCCTTGATTTCCTCTGTTCTAAACTAATTTGTTCTGTTATTTGATTTTGAATAATTAAGAACCTTTATTATCAAGTATTTTTGTTCAACTTTCAGATCAGTAAGCAAGTTCCTGATATCAGTGACTTTGAACCTGGAAATTAATTGACTAAGTTCAGGTAATTTCCCTATCTATTTGTAGTTGATATTTTACGCAGTGGTTGTAAATGGTTTGAGGAGGGAATCATGTATTCAAGTGTGTCATGATGATGATACTCTGGTACAGTCCTTGGTTTATTCTTCATGAACTAATCTTGATAGCATGGGGTGGACTTGTTGTTGAGCTAGATGATAATCTCAGTTTTGGCATGAATAAGAGATACACATTGGTGTATTAATTCACCTGAAACACACATCAATACTTAGGGTTGCACATGAATTCATATTTTTAACTTTGAACTTAAGACATATGTGTTTTGGGTTCTGGAACCTGTGAGATTACGATCTCACTTGGGTGATAAACCCAGTCATTTGAGAATAGAAAGTCCATTGCTATCAGAGGGAATTTCCAATTGAACCTATGGTCTCATGTGCTGTTATAGCTCATTTATTTTCTGTTCATGGAACCTGAGATTGGATTCAGTACTTGGGAACATCTACCAGAGTTGACATCCAACCTAAGATTTCATGACTGTTTATTTCATTAATTGGAGAACCACCCTTATGTCTATTTGATTCAATTCCTATGTGTACCATGCTGGTTCAGTAAGGAATTATAGGACCTGGAAATTAATTACAGATGGCGGGGCTTTATGAATAAGGGTTTTGAAATATAGAAGTCTTGCTTGATTTAATGATTGTGCAAGTAGTAGCCTGAAATCATGTGTAAGGTTTTGGCTAAGTCCCTAAACTGGAACCTTCACTGCTCTGTCCAGTTTGGACCTATGAAGTAGATTTCCAGTGTAACTTGAGAACCTAGCTAATCTTATGTCTTGATAAGGGTTTTAAGAATAGAGTAAGGGAGTTATTACTGAGTAGTTAATAATTGGTTAATCAATATTGATAGTAGAACTACAAAACACCAATTTAGAGTTTGATTATCTTTTAACCAACTTGTACCAATATAAATACAGGAGGACATCCAGTTTCTTTGGTTACTTGTACTTTTCTGGAGCAAGGCAAGTACACTCTACGGTCTTGTGCATTTCATTATATCCTGTGCTTTCTTGATTGACACACTACAACACGACATGTATTTTCTGGTGCTCATGTTCCTTGTTCTTATTACTTGTACCTGGGGTGGGGAAATATACTATTTATGTGACCAAACCCAAGAAACAACTCAGGTGTGTTTAGCTTAGACCCCGTATCGTGCACGCGGGTCCTAAGCCTTACCATTCATGTGCTTTCATGTGCTTACCCCTAGCCGGTCACATACTTAGTTTTATTTCAAACATTGTACACATATGTTCAGGAGATATACCTTGTACTTATTTCCTGTGATTCCTGAGATACCATGTTCTTTTCTGTGCTTACATATCATGTTCTTTTATGTTCTTACATACCATGTTCTTTTATGTACTTTACACATCCTGTTCTTTCATGTACTTATTCACCATGTTCTTTCCTGTACTTTTCATATTTCTTTGTACTTTCATATCATGATGTCTTGTTCATTACCTAGAACTACTTTGCTCCGCTCCTGAATAGGATATTTGCAGGTATGCTTGCAGGACATTGTTCTACTCTATGGGCCAGAGCCCAGGATTTAGCTGAGCAGGATGAGGCTTAGCTTTAGGTTTCAGGTTTAGATTACTTAGCTTTACTTTGAGATATTGACTTTAGAGTTCATAGCACTTTTCATTCATGTTGATTCTGGTACATTATGATATCTGGATTTGTGGATTATAGTGATCTTTCTGGGATACGTTATAGATGCTGTGATTTTTACTTGTCTTGATTATCTGGTTAGATTTTCCTAGCTTTTGGTACAGCTTACTTCATTGTGTCTAACAATGAAGGCTGGGCGTGTCCGACTCGTGTCCGATTATTCGGAAGCGAATCGTGACATGTTTTTAGTGGTGGTCCATACAGATCTAGCCTAATGGTACCTAGGTCTTAGTATACTATTAGGGGACTTGATTACACTAGGGAAACTTGATCACAGCATAGGAAAATCGGGAAATAAGGGTATATCAGGTATATTGATATTCTATAAACACTTGTTGTATTTAGGTCTAGGTTATTTTAACAGTTTTCTGTTTTACAGATAGTTCAAAAGCACGCGACACCGGAACGGTTGATCCACCTATACTTGAGGTCTCCAAGCTTCCACCCCGCAGGTCGTCCCTACTATCCCCATGGGTAGTACATAGTTGACGGAGATGTTGAAGAGTTCCTTAACGCCCAGAGAGAGCAAGCCATCATTTTCTAAGCCAGGCTTGTGAATGTACTTTTCGAGCCATAAAAGACTTCTGCTTTCCAGATTTCCAGACCTTTGGACTTCCCCGACACCGAGCGTATATCTTGCACTGAGGAGTAGATCGCGAACCTGGAGCTGCCACCGAAGAGCATACAAATCCTTGAGGAACTGACTTCTCTGAAGATTGGAACCACTAGCCAGGAGATCCAGAATATATCACAGACAATGGAACGAGATGGAAAGCTAAAGCACAGGAGAGACATGAAGACTTATGACGAAGACAGCAACTACCATGGACCCACAAATCGTCGCAACACTCAGTCAGCGCTTCTTCGGTCACACTACCAGTCGCATCATCAGGAGCAGGTCTCTACAGCCAATACGCCAGTAGACGTATATTCCTATCAGAGACTCTGCGCTTCAGCCCAGCAGGAGATCCAGACTCAGATTCAGATGACGACCACTTACAATTTCTGCCGTCGTCTGGAAATCACCACGAAGAATGCCACAAAGGACGGAGACTACGCTTGTACTGCGGATCGCCTACTCACCAAGTCAAAGATTGTCCGGAGACCATTGATCGCACTGCCCGAGAACAAGCACGAGGAGCATCGGACTACAGCAAAGGGACCCACCTTTTCAGAATCAGCAAACACATGGAGCACTACCGCAAGGACCAGCCTACGACAGGACAGTTGAAGAAATTGAAGTGATTCCGGAGGAATACTGAAGACAGACTGAAGACAGAAGATTTCTTTCGCATGGTTGAGAAAACCATGTATCTTGATTAGAAATCCAGTCTTTCCTTAAATTTCTTCTAGCACCTAGATCATTTCTTGAAACTTCTCGTTTTCTTGTTTGAAATCCTGATTGATATTCGAAACTTATTTCTAGATATTGTTTCCTATTCGGTAAACTTGTTCCAGATCCACAATTCGATAATTGTTTGGAATCCACTATTCGATACCCTGTTTCATAATTCATTATTTATGGCTTTGTTTTTTTGCTTCTATTTGAAAATTTTCTATTTGAACCATGTGCTATTTGAGATTTTATTTCTATCCGAAATTTCATTTTGAAACTTGTCCCAAATCAAAATATTGTTTGAACCTTCACTCGTATCTTGATACTTGCTTGAGATTCAGCCCCTATTCGAGACATCGTTTGAAGATCTTGTTTTCTATTTTAAAATTTTGGCTCATTCCCTATGTGATTTTGTTTATTATTTGAGACTTGTTCTATTCAAGAAATTATTTCTGTTCACAACCTTGTTCGACCTTGTTTCCTATTGAAATTCTATTTGTTTCATAATCAGGGTTCGATACCTGTTTCTTGTTCGCTTTTTGATACCCTGTTTTCTAAATACTATTCGTAACCTTGCTTCCTGTTCGAGATTCTGTTCAAGATTTCACTTTTTATTCGCGGCTTTGTTGATGTCGATTTCCTATCTAAGATTTGTTTTCTGTTGAACTTTTGTTCGAGACTTCGTTGTCGTTTGAGATTTTGTTATATATTATGTATAAAGTTTTTGGTCCTTATTTCGAGACTTTGCCTTCTATCTGATACATTGCTTCTATGCAACCTTCGCGGCTTCGTTATTTGGGATTACGTTCCCAATACGGAATCTCGTTACCATTTCAGATATCAGTTGAAATTTTGTTATAATTTGAAACTCCGTTCCCTGTCTGAAATTTTAAATCTCCCTGGTTGCCCTTTTGTACTCACTACCCTTGATTTGATTCCGTATTGCTTCATAGTACCTAATAAACCCTTGTATTCTAACAGACAGGTAACCTCACCATTTTCGTGACTTGGACTACTGAAACTCATTTTGAACTCCTTGAAACTCTTTTGAAATTCCTAGGGATAAAGTCGAGAGACTATTCGATGACCTACTATGGCATGACAGTTGCGCCCTGCAGGCATTAGCTGGATTATGGAGACTGAGGGTTTACTGCAGTCAATAGCGCACTGGCGAGACAGGAACTTTAAGTTGAAGTGATTTCAGACAATCATAGGTTTTCGAGTACTGTCGAGACTTGTCATATTCTTCATACCTTGATCTCTTGGGTTGCTTCGTCAATGATTGTTGGAAAATGGATAAGGTTGACAGAATATTCGGTGACATATTGTTATTTGAGTCACGGAGCCGAAAGTCCACTGCAGTCAGATATATACTGGCGGGGTAGGGATTCTAGGCAAAGTGACTTCAAATAGCTATATGTTCCCGGACACCATGGAAACTATATCTTTTTTTTATAATTATTGGTTTTCGAGAATCACAGATCCTTGCACGTTCATCCTGATTTGATACTTATCTCTTGAGTATTGCGTACGTCTCCTCAATCAACCCTTGCTAAATTTTCTTCTAGCATTTTTAGATCATTGAATTCCTCAAAATTGTATATTACCAGATTTTGATTCCATACTTCGTTTGTGTCTTGTCTAAATTTTGATCTTAAATTATGTCTATCTGACCATGATTTTCCTATCTTGTGCTAGCCACTTGTGTTAAAACTATCAATTTTTGATCATACTTAATGGTTGTGTCTTCATGATTTTGCTCCTCTGAGTTGTAATTAAAATTTCTTCCACTTCGTGACTATTTGATCCTCGATCTTTGTCAAAGCGTGATATCCCAAACTTTTTGTGTATACTTGGACTCAAGGCTTAGAGCATCATGGATCGACAAAAGCACTAGGCGGACAACAACAGATGGTCACCGGAGTTACCAGTTAGAAGCAGAGTGTTCCTGAAGAATCTCGCCGACCAGAGGCACCATTCGTTTTGGCAAAGGCGGAAGGTTCAGTCCGAGATTCAGCGGACCCTTCGATGTGACGGCACAGATTTGCGAGGTGGCATATCGACTAGCACTTCCAGCTAGCTTGGAGGGAGTGCACGATGTTTTCCACGTGTCTCAGCTCCGATGTTACATTCCAGACCCGAGCCATGTGGTGGACTATTCCGAGCTGGAGGTAGGCCCGAGATTGACCTATGAGGAGCAGCCAGTGGAGATCCTCGATCGGAGGAGAAGCGCTTGCGGAACCAGGCTATTTTTCTTGTTCACGTCATATGGAGACACCACTCTCCAAGAGAGTCCACATGGGAGCACGAGGACGAGATGCGGGAGCGCTATCCCAACCTATTTGGTTGATTTGATTGTACTCTATTTTTTGGAATTCTGATTTCAATAAATGATCGGTGTTTGAACCTCCTTGAGATTTTACTTTGAGACTGTCTTGTTGTTTCTCGAATTTCGAGGACGAAATTTTTTTGAGGGGGGAAGATTTGTATGCCTGCTTCCCAAAAATTTATATATTTTTTCTCTAACTAATGATAGCTAATTAATTTTTATATAATAGTGAAGTCTTAAATCATATTATATTAATATACTTTAATTCAGCTCACCATTCAAATATTAATTCGGCCCAATCTTTCATTCAGCCCATTTTCATCCCACCTCTTCCTAAACCATGTGCAAGCAAATCACTTAGAGAACCAGCCCATGATCAACCCTTTTAAATTTAAACCATTCTTCTAACCTAAGCACCCCAACCGACCTCTCCTTCTGGCAATGGAGAGTAATTCAAATTCCTCTAACTGATTTCTGACACTAGCATGTGCCAACAAATCCTCCATTCCATTTCCCTCCGTTTTCTTCCAACTGCCTATTTAAGGATTCAATTCCTTACTTCTTCTTCCCCATTCCAAAGTTCATCCTCTGTGAAATTTCTTTCTATTTTTCCAAGCTCGGCTTCATCCAAGAACGATGGTGGAGATGAAGGCTCGGATGAACCAGGGGTGAAGACTGGACGAAGTTTCATCGGATCAACGTCTCCATCCTTGAGAAATCAGTCAAGGTGAGATTTGTTCAATCCCTCTTCTTTGATCGAACACATTCGATTCCATTTCTTTTGCATCGATCATCCAGAGCTGGATGATCAATCCTCTTGTGAAACTTGACTCTTCGTTCAGATCAATGAACATGGAGAGTCAGATTTCTAGATCTGATTTAGATCGATCAATCTATGATCGATCTAGGTCTGGGATTTTTTTTTTAGATTTTATATTTTTGCCTTGGTTATTTTGAAACACAGAGATCTGTGCTTCCTTGCAGTCATTCAAGTATTGAATTGTTGAGGAGTTGGATCAACATTTGATTGTTTTCCTGGACAGAGGAATGACATGGTGAGTCCTTGATTTCCTCTGTTCTAAACCAATTCATTCTGTGATTTGATTTTGATTGATTAAGAACCTTTATTATCAAGTATTTGTGTTCAACTTTCAGATCAGTAAGCAAGTTCCTGATATCAGTGAGTTTGAACCTGGAAATTAATTGACTAAGTTTAGGTAATTTCCCTATCTATTTGTAGTTGATATTTTATGCTGTGGTTGTAAATGGTTTGAGGAGGGAATCATGTATTCAAGTGTGTCATGATGATGATACTATAGTACAGTCCTTGGTTCATTCTTCATAAACTAATCTTGATAGCATGGGGTGGACTTGTTGTTGAGCTAGATAATAATCTCAGTTTTGGCATGAATAAGAGATACACATTGGTGTATTAATTCACCTGAAACACACATCAATACTTAGGGTTGCACATGAATTCATATTTTTAACTTTGAACTTAAGACATATGTGTTTTGGGTTCTGGAACCTGTGAGATTACGATCTCACTTGGATGATAAACCCAGTCATTTGAGAATAGGAAGTCCATTGCAATCAGAGGGAATTTTCAATTGATCCTATGGTCTCATGTGCTGTTATAGCTCATTTATTTCTCTGTTTACGGAACCTGAGATTAGATTCAGTACTTGGGAACATCTACCAGAGTTGACATCCAACCTAAGATTTTATGACTGGTTATTTCATTAATTGGGGAACCACCCTTATGTCTATTTGATTCAATTCCTATGTGTAGCATGCTGGTTCAGTAAGGAATTGTAGGACCTGGAAATTAATTACAGATGGCTAGGCTTTATGAATAAGGGTTTTGAAATATAGAAGTCTTGCTTGATTTAATGATTGTGCAAGTCGTAGCTTGAAATCATGTGTAAGGTTTTGGCTAAGTCCCTAAACTGGAACCTTCACTGCTCTGCCCAGTTTGGACCTGTGAAGTAGATTTCCAGTGTAACTTGAGAACCTAGCTAATCTTATGTCTTGATAAGGGTTTTAAGAATAGAGTAAGGGAGTTATTACTGAGTAGTTAATAATTGGTTAATCAATATTGATAGTAGAACTACAAAACACCAATTTAGAGTTTGATTATCTTTTAACCAACTTGTACCAATATAAATACAGGAGGACATCCAGTTTCTTTGGTTACTTGTACTTTCTTGGAGCAAGGCAAGTACACTCTACGGTCTTGTGCATTTCATTATATCATGTGCTTTCTTGATTGACACACTACAACACGACATGTATTTTCAGGTGCTCATGTTCCTTGTTCTTATTACTTGTACCTGGGGTGGGGAAATATACTATTTATGTGACCAAACCCAAGAAACAACTCAGGTGTGTTTAGCTTAGACCCCGTATCGTGCACGCGGGTCCTAAGCCGTACCGTTCATGTGCTTTCATGTGCTTACCCCTAGCCGATCACATACTTAGTTATATTTCAAACATTGTACACATATGTTCAGGAGATATACCTTGTACTTATTTCCTGTGATTCCTGAGATACCATGTTCTTTCATGTGCTTACATATCATGTTCTTTCATGTTCTTACATACCATGTTCTTTCATATACTTTACACATCATGTTCTTTCATGTACTTATTCACCATGTTCTTTCCTGTACTTTTCATGTTTCCTTGTACTTTCATATCATGATGTCTTGTTCATTACCTAGAACTGTACTTTGCTCCGCTCCTGAATAGGATATGTTGTAGGTATGCTTGCAGGACATTGTTCTACTCTATGGGCCAGAGCCCAGGATTTAGCTGAGCAGGCTGAGGCTTAGCTTGAGGTTTTAGGTCTAGATTACTTAGCTTTACTTTGAGATATTGACTTTAGAGTTCATAGCACTTTTCATTCCTGTTGATTCTGGTACATTATGATATCTGGATTTGTGGATTATGGTGATCTTTCTGGGATACGTTATAGATGCTGTGATTTTTTACTTGTCTTGATTATCTGGTTATATTTCCCTAGCTTTTGGTACAGCTTACTTCATTGTGTCTAACAATGAAGGCTGGGCGTCTCCGACTCGTGTCCGATTATTCGGGAGTGGGTCGTGACATCTAGTCAGTGACCCGCATATAGACAGGTCGCATGCTAATGATGTCTTATGCAAGCAGAGTAAGTTATGAATCATATACAGAAAAGAATGTTGGTTGTTGGTAAGAAATCACTTGAACGGTGACTAATATGATAATTGTGATATTATTCCGAACAATGTCTTATACAGGCAGAGTAAGTATAATAAATGTACAGGGATGGCTATACGTTCGTGGGTAAGAATCACCAAAAAGGGTGATAACATATGTTTTACATTATGCTGGCTATGAGATTTGTATGCTTTACTTCTGGTTGGATATAAACAATGAAATTGACCCTAATGCAACGAGAAAGATCACTTTTAATAATATTCTATAACATGATTACTTAGTGTTGTCTTCTTAGGTGAGTTGGCCAGCATTGCTCACCAGTACATAGATGATGTACTGACCACGTTGTGGGCAATATTTCAGGTGTTCGTGCATGGGGGAAATCGTTTGATTAGTGCTTGGCATCGATGAATCAGATGTGTATGCAGAAGCTCCTCTTGTAAGACGGTGCCTTCTGCTATATGGGACATAATGTATGAAAAAGTGTAACTCAGATGAACCAGTGAGATTGTAAGACAAAATGGCAAGTTCATTGTGAGTCGAGTCGGCATGTTCAGTTGTAAGCCTAAATGTCAAGGAATTCAGTTGGTTATTCAAAAGTCTTTGTAATCTGTTGTAAACTTTATATTCAGCTGCAAGTCTTGTAATCGATTACAATTATCAATAAAGAGATATATTTCTTCATATTTTGTGACTTTAATTTATCTACTTGGTTTTGCTGTGCTGCCGTTGTTTTCTGAGAAATACCGAGAACTATAATGGGTTGACTTGTGCAAGTACAATCTAGACTTGTATGATATCACGCCCAGTGGCTAGTTTTTGATCTCCCGGGATTGGGGCGTGGCAAAATGGTATCAAAGTATGATTTTACGTTCTTGGATTCTTATTCGATTTGTTTCAATCAAAGTTGCTCTTATAATGAATCAAAGTTGCTTCCGCGATGACTCAAACGTGTCTTTCGCGATTACTCAAAGTTTCTTCCGCGATGAAATCAAAGTTGCCTCTACGATGACACAAAGTGATTTCGTGATTATTTAGTGTTGCTTCCAAATTATTCTAGGCTGCTCCCTTGACTAAAAATTTATTGAATCCTCCTGGCTGCTCACTGGGTGTTCCATGCAACAAGTCTAAATATATGGGCTATAATCTGTGTGCTTTATTGAATTCTTAATGATACCAAAATGAATAACAATGATGCGATATGATAATAAGTTGATAATGTGTGCTTGATGTTGGCCCATTCCATGGTCACACCCGATTTTAATAATCGACATAAACTTAAGTCAACACACAAAATATACGAACTGCTTCTAATTATTTCAGGTCCTGTGAAATCAATATCAACAAGCGTACTACTACATCAGCAAGCACGTAAATCATCAGTCTGAAGCTTATTTTTATTGGAATCTAGTTCGAGTCATTTTATAATTTATTATGTATTTTATCTTTATTGAGTCTAGGATATAAATTGTAAGATCGACTGGATAATACTGGCTTAGGTTAATCATAGTCCACTTTCCTATATAGCCTACCTATCCATAGTCCACCTACCAAAAATTTCATTTCTATTTTGCAACAGAATTTGATAAATGTCTTACATTTTTTCTGAGACAGAACTCAAATCGAGTTCGGCTCGAGTTCGGTCCGAACTCTGCCCGAGTTTTGTCCGAACTCTACCCGAGTTCGGTTAGTTTGAATTTAAATATTTGTTGCCTCCAAATCTGCATGCAACATTCATTTGCGAAATCTTTGTATCAGAACTCTGCCCGAATTCTTCCCAAGTTTGGTCCTCGAAAATACCTATAAATAGAAGAGAATTTCTCATTCCAAATCACTCAATCAATTTTATCTTCTCTTCTCTCTTCAATAAGTGTCTTCATTCGATCAAAAGCTTTCATATCATACCTACACTTCTCTTAGCCAAAAGCCAGTAATATCTATTCGATCTAGAGTCTTTTGGTTCTCAAGAGTTGTAAAGAGGTTTTTCAAAGTACAGAAACTATTTCTGTTGTGGAGCCGGTCGTGCGCTCGTCACCAAGTACGGTGTTGTGAAGTCGGTCGTACACTTGTCACCAAGCATGGTGTTGTAAGAGACTGCAAGCTCTCAATTAGCTTGTGCCTTAGTGGATTAACATCGAGCAAGAGTACTCGAGACAGGATTAGTCCTCCCAGAGGGATACTAGTATACATCGTTGTGTCACTAAGTTTGATTTCTCTATCTCTTGCTATATTTATTTACTGTCTCTTATTCACTGCCATAGTTATCTGCTTATAATTTTAAATTGGTGATTATTTTTCGCTGCACTCGCCCTCACTTTATTCACCCCCCCTCTAGAGGTGCTCAACGGTCCTACAATTGGTATCAGAGCATGTTATATTCTAATATAACAAACCTCAGAGAGTATATATGGCAGCCGTGTGTAGAAGCATGAAAAAATTTCAGCAAATGAAGCCCCATGCACCTAAGTCATTAAAACCCCATGTGCCCAGTCAGTGGAGCTCCATGCGCCCAGTCAATGAAGCTCCATGCGCCCAGTCAGTAAAGTTTCATGCGCCCAGTCAGTAAAGCTTCATGCGCCCAGTCAGTAAAGCTTTATGCGTCCAGCCAGTGAAGTTTCATGCGCCCAAAAGGAGGACGCATAGCCTGAGATATGGCCATGCGCCCAAGCCTGACTCAGTCAAAGCCATGATCAAAACGTGCGCCGAAGCGCACGTCCACGTCAGTCTCCACGAGCAGTCGTACACCGAAGCATGCGGCCAACCCACAATCTCGCAGCCTGTATGTGCCAACATCCTATGCGCCCAAAGCAGGACTATGTGCCCACATAGGAACCAGCATGTTTCCCCATGTGGGCGCATAACATCATTCCAGCCCAAGAACGACTATAAAAGGGGGGCCTCATCCCTCTTCAAGACACAGAACGGAGAGCATTTTCAAGAGCCAAATTGATGCACTTCTTGCCAGTGAGCCGAGAGTTAGCAATTTTCTTAGGTTTTCTTCCACATTTGTAATCGGAGTATCAACGGAGTAAAAGAGCAATTGCCGCTCGATCTCCATCGTCCCATTCCCCAGAATTTTTTTTTGTACTCGGGGATCCTCAGTGCAGGATCTCTCAGGCGTATTCAAAACTTCTTGAGGTAACTCATGAAGGTACTTCCCAAGTACAGGAATCCAAAATCAGTAAACTAACACAAGAGTATGAATCTTTGAAGATGAAATCTGGTGAGTCAATTACACAGATGTTCACACATTTCCTTGAAATTACTAATCCTTTGCAATCTCTTGGTAAGGATTACAGTAATCATGAGAAGATCAGAAAAGTACTGCTGGCTCTTACCAAGAACTGGAACCCAAAGGCAACAGCAATTATTGAAGGAAATGATCTCACCACCATGTCTCTGAAAACACTGATGGGCAAGCTCATGACTCGTGAGCTTGATCTGCAAGAGTTTGAAGATGCGAATCCAAAATAAAAATCTATCACCTTTAAAGCTCAAGCCAGAAAATCGACATGCAATGATTCTGAGGAAGAATCATCAAGTGGTGATGAACAAGTCCTACTAGTGAAGAACTTCAGAAAATTCCTAAAGTTTAAGAAATTAAATAGATGGAAGAGAGATATCCAAGAAAGCAATGAAGATGAAACGATATGCTTTGGATGCAAGAAATCAAGGCATATGAAGAAGGACTGTCCAACTTCGAAGAAGAGCAGTCCATACGATAGATCAAGATCAAGCAGAAAAGTAACAACAAGTCAAAAGTATACAAATACTAGTATCTTGCGTGCAAGTGACGCCAATGATACAGAGGAAGAAGACAGACCCTGCAAAAATGCCAATGTCTATCTTATGGCCTTTGATAAGGTATCCTCAATCCCTTTGTATGACGATTTTACTTTCGATTAGAAAATGCCTTCAGTGACTTACTTGAAGAACACAGAAATGTGCCTGACAAGTATAAGCAATCTCGAAAAGAGATTAAGGCATACACAACCGAGATAGCTAGACTGTCCAGTCTTATTGAAGACATTAAAGAAACGTCTACTACCGGTAACATGGAAGAGATAGCCAAGCTTAAAGTAGACTATCATGAGGCTATCCTCAAAGTTGAAAACAAAGAAAGCGACTATGTCAAAATACAAGAGTTATATGACATAGAGAAGAAGAAGCACTTAGTCACAGAACAAAGACTCTTAGACATGACTGCTAAATATGAATAGTCTTTTGCAGTTTCTAAAAAGTTAGAAATCAAGTTAGGCAAACAGACAATACCTGTGGCACAGCCTAAGTTTAGTCCTAATGCCAAGCATACACCTAAGAGGACTAAAACTCAGAAAGCACGAAAGAAACATGATTATCACCATGCTTTCACTTATAGGTTTTCAAAGAAATCACATATGCATGTCAACACAAATTCTACTAACACGTTTTTAAAAATCACTTGCACATATTGTGGTACTCATGGACACATATCACAGTATTGTTTAGCAAAAAAACTTGTTGACAATCGCACATTATTTTGGAGACCTAAGACTAATCAATATGGATCCTTCAGTAAATGGATACCAAAGGATTCATCTACTTGTTTTGTAGGTAGACCCTAAACCCTCTCATACTAAAAATAAGTGGATCCTCGATAGTGGATGTTTGCGGCACATGACTGGTGATTCATCTTTGTTCGTCATACTATCGATGAAGAAAGAAGGATACGTCTCCTTCAAAAATAATCTGGGAGATGATATCATTGGAAATGGCACTGTTGGTATATCTCCTTATCCTGTAATAAAAGACGTTTGTCTAGTTATAGAATTGAAACATAACCTATTAAGCATAAGTCATTTGGCTGATAATGGTAATGGTATCAACTTTGTAAAAGACAAATGTACCATATATGATATGTCATCTGGTAATCCCGTATATGAAGGGATTAGAAAAGACAATATTTATGTTTTCTTTTTGGAGAGTACTAATAATGTGGGAAGATGCCTAGTAGCTAATCTAGATGAAAGCTGGCTATGGCATATGAGACTAGGACATGCTAATATGGACACTATCTCACGACTGAGCACTAAGAAGCTAGTAAAAGGACTCCCTGAGATTCCATTCATGAGAGATATGGTATGTGCTGACTGTGAAAAGAACAAAGCATGTAGGTCTATATTTAAATCCATCAACGCTGTAAGTACTTTTAGACATTTGTAGTTGATACATATGGATTTATTTGGTCCTAGTAGAGTCGCTAGTCTTGTCGATAAGCTCTACGCTTTTGTTATTATTGATGATTTTTCTCGTTTTACTTGGGTTTATTTTTTATTAAACAAAAGTGATGATATTTTTGAATTTCAGTTATTTTGTAAAAAGGTACAAAACGAAAAAGGCTTCATGATTACTCGTATCCGAAGTGATCATGGTGGCGAATTCGTAAATACTGACTTCAAAAAGTTTTGTGATGATAGTAGATACTACCATGAATTTTCTTGCCCTAGAACTCCTCAACAGAATGGTATTGTGGAGCGAAAGAACCGTACTCTAAGCGAGATGGCTAGAGTCATGCTAAATCAGCATAATCTTTCTAAATATTTTTGGGCAGAAGCTGTTAGCACAGCCTGTCATGTTTTAAATAGGGTGTTAATTCGACCCATCTCGAAGAAAACACCTTATGAACTTTGGTTCAGAAGGATTCCAAACATTTCTTATTTCAAAGTTTATAGATGTCGTTGTTTTATCCTGAACACCAAGGACAACTTGGGTAAGTTCGACTCTAAAGCAGATGAAGGGATATTTCTCGGATATGCTGCTAAGAGTAAAGGATATAGAATTTTTAATAAAAGTCTATGATTGTTGAAGAATCTATTAACGTTACTTTTGATGAGCTCAATAGTCACAGATCTAGCGACAGTGATGATGAAGGTGTACAAGCAAAAATTGATAAGAGTCCTGTAGAAGATCTGACCCATAAATTTGAATCATTGAAGTTCTTAACAGATCATCCAGAGACACTCATTATAGGTGATGTATCAAAAGGTGTAAGTACACGCTCCTCTCTTAGAGATTCTAAAATAGCAACAAATGTAGCTTTCATTTCTTAAATAGAATCTAAGAATATAGAAGATGCCTTTAATGATGAGTTTTGGATTAATGCCATGCAAGAGAAACTTAATCAATTTGAGAGAAACCAAGTTTGGGAACTCGTTCCTAAACCTATTGGTCAATCGATAATTAGTACCAAATGGGTGTTCCGAAATAAACTAAGTAAAGATGGTCAAGTTCTACGCAACAAAGCACGTCTAGTGGCACATGGTTATAATCAAGAAGAAGGTATTGATTATGACGAGACATATGCTCCTGTTGCTAGACTAGAAGCTATCTGCATGTTTTGTGCATTTGCATGTTTGAATGATTTTAAATTATTTTTGTGTTCGTGGAGCAAGTCCGCCTTAGGTAACATTTTCCAAGCGGTCAGAACGGCGGAGGATGACGTCAACAGGGCCGAGATCCAGTTTGCCACGGATAGATCCCCGCAGGCCTGGTTCGCACTCAACTTGGCCACAGCCATTCTCAAGTCCCGTCTGAAGGTGGAGATGGAATTCTAGAAGCAGAAGGCCATATTAAAATGGGACTCGGAGTGAGACCGCAATTCGAGCTATTTTCACTCTTGTGTCAAGGGTCGCAGGCACAAGCTTCATATTCACCAAATCGGCGACATGAACGGTAACCGGTTAGAGGATCAGACCCGCATTCAAGAGGAGGCCACCGACTTCTACTTCAAATTATTCTCCAAAGAAGCCATTACAAAGGATGATGAGTTCCTGGCTAAAATCCCCATTTTGATTTCCGATGGGGATAATGAGCTGCTCCTCACCCCTCCATCTTTCGAGGAACTCAAGAACGCTGTCTGGGAACTCGATGAAAATAGCGCGCCCAGGTCGGATGGTTTTTCGAGTGTTTTCTTCAGATCGTGTTGGGATTTGATCGCAGATGACTTCCTCGAGGCCACCATCGCTTTCTTTCAAGGGGCTACCTACCCCAAAGCCATCTCCAGCGCTAACCTTATCTTCATACCCAAAAAGATAACCCGGAGACCTTCAAAGACTTTAGACCCATCAGCATGTGCACCTTCACCAACAAATTCATTTCAAAGATCATCAACAAATGCATGTCCACTCTTCTTCCGAAGATTATCTCCGAAGAGCAAAGTGGTTTTGTCCCAGGCCGAAACATCATTAACAACATCCTCCTAGCTCAAGAAATGATAACATGCATGAAATTCCCATCCAGAGGGGGTAATGTCGCCATTAAACTTGACATGGAGAAAGCATACGACCGCCTAGATTGGCAATTCGTGATTTGGGTCTTTAGGGCTTTCGGTTTTTCTGAAGCTTGGATCGACATCATCTTTCGCTCTGTCAGCAACTCATGGTTCTCTACAGTCATCAACGGTCATGTACTCATGAATCCATGGTCGCCCCAACAATATGTTGTAGTTTATGTCAGCGTTGATGACATAGCAAGTCACTTCAGTATGGAGGTCGCTTATTTGGTACTTTAAGCAAATTTTGCCTAGGGGCTTGCTCTTCCCTACGTTGAAGTCGCTGATTGTTGTGTTCGATGCAGTCAGCCGATGCATTGGAATCTCTAGTGTTTGGAGCAAACTCCTTGGGATAATGTGGAGAGAGGAGCCTGGGTCGATGTGGATGCGATCGACTTTAATGGCACCAACATACCATGTTTAGTACTGAGGCCTATTATGCCGGTTATTCTTCAGCAGCATGTCTTACTAGGTGAAAGTGATACTAGAGAACACTTCGACCACACTGTGATAATGTAGACAGGCAACAGGGTCTTCCTTGGGTGGTCGCACCTGAGTGAGAAAGGACTCGACATTCTGCAAGGCTTTGCTGAGCGCATCTTAGATCTCTTTGGAGAGATGGAAGATCTCGAAGAGTGATAATCTAGCCAGGATATTGGCTAGCTGTGCCAGTATGTACTACCAGTCTTTCCTCAAAGGTTTATCGAAGCGAACCTCCTTTTGCTTCTGTCTATCTGCGACAAGAATCTGAGACGGGCCTGCTTCTGATGTATCAGGATCAGGAGTTGTAGTTGGTGGAGGTGCTGCCTCCTTTGGAGCTTGGTTCTCCTCTTGCTGCCGTATCGAGCGAGTGGTCACCAGGGTGTCATCGGTCGATGTCGAGACCATGCAACATGTCCTGACCTTCTTTCCTATGACAGAGGGGATTATAGGTGCCTTCATGTCGGAAGTAAGGTCGGGGTAGACCCACATGACCTCTCCTCGTGGGGTAGAGAATGGATGAGCCCTTGAACGTTGTCACGCACTGGTGGAAGATTGACTACTTCCATTGTCGCCCTCGGGATGGAGACGACCCCATCATATGCCTCCATGGTTGGAAAAATTTCAAACTGGATAGTAACCATGTTGGCCGTGACAGTCTTTTCTTTATAGTCAAGTGATATGACTATGGCGTCGATGAGGCGTTGAATCTGTCTTTTCAACACGTAGCAATCTCGTGTCAAATGGTGGACATACTGATGATAATGGAAGTATTTAGGGTTGTCCACCTTTCCCACTTCGTCGGGGTGCTTTGGTGTTAGGAGAGGCAGCTTGCCACTCTTCGTCAGCATATCATAGAGTTCCAGCGTATCCTCGTCGTTGAAGGAGTAAGTATCCCTCGGCTTTGCGCTTCTGCAGACTTGGGGTTCATGGTTACTGAACATTCAGAGATGTTGACGGTCATGGCTTGTTTGCCTTTTCCGTCCTTGGGGTTCTTGTTGGACGAGTGTCTCCCTTGTCTTCGAGAGAAGGAAAGTTTAATCCCAGGAGCTGTGCATGTTGGGCTTTCTGTTGTGCTACATCTACCTCTGTAATGAAAGGCGTCCACTCTGTGCAAGGAGTACTGTGCCACAATTTGATTGCAGGAAGCATGTTCTTGCGGCACGAGTCCACAAGCATGGGCTCGAGCATGCCAAGCGGTAGCCTTAAAGCTGCATGGCGAAAGTGCTCGATGTATGCACGGACATGCTCTTTCTTTTTCTGGGCGACCTTCATAAGAGTTGATATCGTCATGTCCATCCCTCCTTCATTGAATCGGTCGATGAAGAGAGTCTTCAGGTCCTCGAACGATGAAATACTGTTGTCTGGAAGACTGCAGAACCACTCATAGGCTACCTCCTGCCGGGCTCCTATGAATATGTTGGTGAGGAGGGCGTAGTTCTTTGGTAGGTGCCTTGTTACTAAGGTGAAGTACCTCTATGAGTATATCTATACTCATAATAATGTGCCTTCAGCGGATGATGTTATCCCTAAAGAAGAACTTGCGCATTTCCTTAGTAAAGGTTTATCTTTGAATTACTCCGATGTCTATCAATCTGTAAACCACTACAAAGATACGATATACGCCCTAGAGAACGGCATAGGACCACACCTCTGTATGCCGGTCATGACGCCTCACCTGCGGGAAAAAGTTTACCCTGAACATATCCTCTACTTCATCATTCCAGCCAGAAAGAAGGATGAAGAACTAATCATCTTCGGTCGTATAATTGGTGAGAGAAAGTTCGTTCCAGACTCTACTTCTCCCAAACACAACACAGAAGCTGACTATGACTCTGAAAAATACAACTTTTTCGGTATAGATGGCAGGCCAAGAATATCATCCAGAACATGGGATATGAAATCAAAAACGACCAGGGGATGAATTACGACCGAGGACGACGGTTGCCAATACGACACTTTGCTCCTCCCGGCAAACCCGAGAACTACTATCAACGAAGCAGTGTTGGTTTGGGTTATATCACTCCTCAAAGCAGATCGTTGTTCTCATTCTTCTGATTCCTTCCTCTGGGACTCAGACTCCAGCATTGGCGACATGTTCAAGACAACTCTGTCCGTCAACATGGTTTACATTGACCAAATTGCGGACGACGTCTAATCGATCGAGCCAGAACAATGGACTCAAAAGATGGACACTAGGTGGGAGCTGCACTTCGAACAACGTGAACCACCTACCGAAGACGAAGTCATCCAAGTCAATCTAGGAGATGAAGCATCTTTCAAACCAATCTTCATCAGCAAAAGTCTATCTGGCGATGAACGCCAATCTCTTATACAACTTATAAAAGAATACATCGACGTCTTCGTATGGAGCTATAAAGATATGCCAGGCTTTGACCCTAAAGTCGCCACGCACCGCCTGAATATTTCGTCTAAAGCTAAGCCCGTGAAGCAGCAACAACGACAATTCCGACCAGACGTCATGGAAGTCATCATTTTAGGTAACTTCTACCCTCCTCAAATCAATAGGACAATTAGTTGTATTAGTTTGATTCTTAGAATGTTGTATTCTCTCTTGTTCATGCCCAGCACAGAACTATGTCTGAGTTTGAGTCGTGTCCAGTTGATGAGGCGTGTCCAAGCGTGTGTTCTTTTGGTCTGGGATTTCGTTCGTGTCAGAAACTTGGGTGTGTCCAGTTCATTCGTATTCCTACAGTGTGTGATCGGGTTGGTTGTTGTGTTGGGGTCATGGTGGCAGTATCCAGATGGTGTCGGGTACGGGAAGAATGTAGGAAGACATACATGGTGTTGTTCTATTTTATTTTGTTTGTAAAATTTCTTGTTTATGTTCTGTGATTGTCCCTTCTTATTAATTTAAAAATCATAGTCGTTGGGGGTTTAACCTAAGCACCAGTGACTCAATGGTTGTGTACAGTAGTGAAGTGTGGTGGCTATTCTAAATTCTTAGCCGGTTGGAGTATTGATTCAATTTCTGCCTGACAGTAAGGTTGGGAGACTACCAATTGAGCCTGGGTGTTCAGTAAGTTATTTGAGTGAACATATGGGCTTTGGGGACTATATGCAATGCTAGAGTGTTATGTATATTTTGTCAAGTTGCTTTGCCAATTCCTTGCTGAGAATGTGAAATCAGTGTGGGTTTGGTCTGTGTGAGATTGATATATATTTAAGTTATGTTGAACTCATGCAACCTTGGTTTGACCTGAGGCCAAAGGAATAAGCTACAGGGGAGAAATCCTACTGCAAATCAAACAAACAAACAATGGTATGTTCATAAATCAAGCAAAGTACACGAAGGATCTATTAAAGAAGTTCGACCTGGAAGCAGTCAAGCCACTTAGCACTCCAATGGCGACTTCAACTAAGCTTGATATTGATGAACAAGACAAACCCGTCGACATACGTAAGTATCGAGGTATGATCGGTAGCTTACTGTATTTAACTGCTAGTCGACCAGACATTATGTTTAGTGTTTGCTTATGTGCACGTTTTCAAGCTAATCCTAAGGAATCACATCTGTACGCAGTTAAGCGTATCTTCCGATACCTTAAAGGCACTTCTTCTGTCGGCTTATGGTATCCCAAAACCACGTCATTTGACCTAACCGGTTATTCTGATGCTGATTTTGCCGGATGCAAAGTAGTTAGAAAAAGCACTAGCAGCACATGTCATTTCCTAGAAAAAACTCTAGTCTCTTGGTTTAGCAAGAAGCAAAATTCTGTTGCATTATCAATAATCTAGGCTGAGTATATCGCCGCAGGATATTGTTGTGCAAAAATTTTGTGGATGAAGCAAACTTTAGAAGACTATGGATTGTATTTTACACACATACCCATTTTCTGTGACAACACTAGTTCTATTAATTTGACTAAGAATCCAGTATGTCACTCTCGTACTAAACATATCAAGATTCGACATCACTTTCTTAGAGATCATCAACAAAATGGAGATATAGACCTTGTATACATAGACACACAGAATCAATTAGCTGACATACTCACAAAACCTCTAGCGGAAGATCGTTTCAATTATTTACGTCGAAAATTAGGAATTTTAGATGTCAATAATATTAATTAATTGCATTTTATTAATTAATATTCAATACTCAATAACTGTTTTTGAGACAAGCCTAAAAAGAGTTTGTCTGTCACCACAACTACGGTCAAAGCGAAGCAGTATTTAAGAGTTCCCCAGTGAACCTTCGTTAGCTGGAACAGTACTCCTACAGCTAATCTGGGACAGATGTTGAGTAAAGAATATTAATTTATAAAATAATATTAATTATATTATTTTGAAATTTAAAATTACTAAACTCTGAATTAAACATTTGAAACGAATTGATGAAAAAGATGTGGCCCCACAATTTTTTTAATATACATATATAGCCAGGCAAACCTTGGCGAATTCGGCCCGAGTTCGTTCCAAATTCGGCCAGAGTTCGGCTGGGTATATATATGTACCAGTCAGAATTCGAGGCCCCCTCTTCTTCATTCTTCCAAACCTCAGCAAAACAGCAGCAGTCGTGCCCCAAAAACCCTAGTTCTTCTCCACCTTCCTTCTTCTAATCCACGTGGAGATCTTCGTCCAAAATTTGGATTCATGTGGAGTATCTCGTTCTCTACAGCATACCTGGTACTTGGAAGGTATAATTCCTTCTCTCCTCCACTTTCCAATTATTAGAATTTTTAGTTTTTAGGATAGAATGCCTAAGGGATTCAATCCTTTCAAGAGGAAGAAGACACACGCCAGTGAAAAGGCATCGTCTTCTGATCCGCATACGGATTCCCTCTTTTCTTCGGTCCAATCGGATGATGGTGCATCGGACGAGTTTTATTTCAAAACTCCCGACCAAGCCCTATTTTGGTATGCCAATTTCATTATACGTACTATTTGTACCGGATCTCCGATCAAATGGACTGTTTTTTCCGACCATCGTCCTTACTTTAAGGCATTAGGGTTAAATCACTTTGCTACTTTACAATTCCCTATAGCTACTAATGTCATTAGACTATTTTACTGTAATTTCGTGTTAGACAATTTTACCGCGAGAACTCGTGTCGGAGGGATAGATATCGAGTTTAATGATAAAATGCTAGCAGAAATCTTTGGTATTCCAAACGAAGGTGCCCCGCTCGATAACATCACTGATTTCGATTTCCTCGATGGTACGACTCTCATTAGTTTAAAGAATAAGCTTTGTGCGCCCGTACGTGCTCGTCCTGGAAAGTTCAAGGCCAATATCTTGAACTTGTTTAACTATGAATTACATCGCATCATCTATTCCACTCTACTTCCAAAATCCACTTCAAAAGATGATGTCACTGCACTTGAGCTTTCTGCTTTATATCACATTCTTAAGGGGATTCCTTTCTCTGCCCCTAAGATAATCATTCAGATGATGGGTAGATGTCGCGGAAGAAACCGTAACCTATCTTATGCGATGATCATCCCACGCATCTTTCAGAGATTCGATATTGACTTATCCACTTGTGCTCTGGACCCTGAGCCCAAGTTCCTCAAACTCTCTCATCGCAGCATTGCCACGGTTCCTCCACCTACTGCACCTGCTCCTCCTGCACCTACTCCCACAGCACCTGGTCCTCCTCAGTCTTACCCTATGACATTTTAGAGTTTGCTTAAGAATTGAATGTGTAGTTTCATTATATTTCATGCCTAGTTATTCCAAAAGGGATGTCGTAAAAGTGCAGGTGCCATAAATTTATTTTGCTATAAAATCCAGACTCATGTTTTAGCCTAGAATCATATTGAGCTAGCTAGTATATATTAAGATAAACTATGTCCTAGCCATTATAATAAATTATTTCATCATTATAAATATCTTAAATGATAGTCAGTTAGTTACTACCAGATGATCAGGTGATACGAGCACGACACCTACTCCAGCCACGATATTTTCTTTAGGTCCTGTTCTTGATGTACCGTCAAAGAACATTCGCCATATGGGGATTTCTTCAGTTGCAGTATTAGACTTCACCACTTCGTCGGGGATTTCGTCGTAGAGTTTGGACGATTCCGGCACCGGATGAGCTGCTATGAAATCAGCTAATGCTTGGCCTTTTATTGCCTTCTGAGGAACGAAGATCATATCGTATGGAGTCAATAGCATTGCCCATGTAGCTAAACAGGAATTGAGAGAGCCCGGTTTTGTCATGAGTATTCTGAGAGGGTTGATTTTAGATATAATGTGGATAGTCTGCCCAGACACATAGTGGCGTGTCTTCTGGATGGCAAATACCAGTACAAGGCATTCCTTCTCTACAGGTGTGTATCTGAGCTTGGCACCCACCATTGTGCGGCTGAGGTAGTAGATTGCCTGTTCATGGCTGCCTTAGTTCTTCTGAGCTAATATGGCACCAAGAGAATGGTCCATAGCGCGGACATATAGTAAGAAGGGCTTCCCCATTATTGGAGCTACCAATACTGGAGGGCTTATAAGGTACGCCTTGATGTCGTCGATTGTGCGTTGACAATGGCTTACCAGGGGAGGGTTGCTGAAGCTGAGGCTCACTCACAGCCACAGTCTCCTCTTCAATGGTGACACTTGAGCCGATTGCAGCCGCTTTCTCTGCCTCAGCCACCCCAGAGGTGGATACAATTGGGTCAGCATCAGCCGGCTGAGGTTCAGCAACCTCGGGGATTGGTTCAGTAGAGCCCACATCGCCCCGGGTTGAGATGTCAGCAGCGGGAGGAACCTCAGCCGTCGCCGGGACGACCCTGGTGGAGGTAAGCTCGACTGCCATATCTCTAATCAAGGTGGCTAGAGCCGGGTCAACCTCAGAGGCGGTAGCCGGCTCTGAGGAGTTCACTTCTTCCGACGCCTACAAAGAAAAGAAAAATGATCAGATTATTTCAGAAAAGAAGAACAAAGAGGGGAATGCTACTCTCGGGAGCAGTCTCAAGCCTGGAACTACTCGTCCCAGGAGATATGTCACGTAGCATCATGGTGGGCGGAGCTACTATCCGATACACAGAAGTAATGGGCGACGAGGATCCAGAGCCGGTACCAGTAGGAGGTACCGAAGAAGAACCCCGTCCTCTAGCAGTACCACCAGTAGGTACCGAAGGAGTACCATGTCCTCTTCCAGTACCAGTACCCCGTGCCCCATGTCAGGAAATGCGGAACGATCCACAACGACCTGTCATACCTGATAACAACATATGATGAAATACAACAAAGACAACAAATAATAGAGACTAGAAATATGAAAGTGCAACAAAGACAAGATAATAACCAAGACAACATATGATGATACATTTTACAAGAAACATCTAAGTCCAGATAGTATATTTTACAAGAAACATCTAAGTTCAGATAGTACATTCTATAAGAAACATCTAAGTCCATATAGTACATTCAGATAATAACCAAGACTAGATAATAACCAACTCTACATAATAAGAAAATAAAAGTACATCTCTCTTAATCATCTTCAGAATAATCATCTTGTTCATCTTCCTCGATCTCATCTTCCTCTTCCTCCTCATCTTCACTTTCATCTTCGCCTTCGTCGGCTTCGTCTTCCTCTTCGGATAATTCTACATCTTCTACATTATGTGTCGTGTAATGCATAACTTCCGTGGAGTCCACATCAACAATATTGGTTACAAGAGGTAGCTCATCCTCCTGATAAACTTTTTCGTCAACATCAAAAGTTTCTGTAGCTTTAGTCTTGCATACTGCCCACCAGTCAGACTTCGTTGCTCCCTGTCTCGGATAAGCTATGAAGTACACGAGCTGAGCTTGAGTTTCTAGGACAAATGGTTTGTAGCCTTGATATCTACGCTTGTAGTTTATATCCACAAGACTATGCTTGTCAATTTTCCAACCTTAATTTTCAATCGGATCAAACCATTCACACTTGAACAACACGATCTTTGCAGGTTCTCTGCCATAATTATACGTCAACTCCACAATCTCTCGCAAGATGCCAAAGAAATCATTTCCTGGATCGACATTTTTGTAGTTTGAAGATTTGATACACAAACAACTGTTTTTCGTGGAATCAAGATCCAGAAAGTTGTCCCTGATCGGAGCATTTGTCGACTTGAACCGAAAGCCATTGACACAGTAACTTGGCTATATTTTAACAAAAGTAATTGGTCCCTTGGCAAGAGTTCTAATTAATTTCATCTCGGGTGAAATTAGACGATCGACCTGAATACCAAAGAAAAGATAGTAAGTTATTTATTACGCAGTTGCATTAAAAGAGGCCAGTAATTACTATGTTGCTTACATATTTGCTCAACCAAGAAGGAAAATGATGTCTCATTTCTTGTTCTAATGCTTCGTCTGTTAGGTAGGGTCTAACCGACCTTAACTCATCATTATATGTGCTGAAAAATAACGAAACAACCGCCGATTAGTACAATAATATTAGCTTATACTATTTGTCACGACCCGCACCCACTGTGAGGGTACGAGAATGTAACAACGCCCAGCCTACGCCGCAGTGTTGACGGTAGAACGCTGTTCTAGGTCATGAACTATAACTAACATAATATGAATGCTCTCCATAAGGAGGCCAACACAGAGGTACAACTCAATCACAATCTAGAGATAGAATAAGGCACGATAGAATAGATAAGAGAATCCTCAACTGAGGTACAACAGGAAGAAATAACAAAGTATCAACATCTCTAAAATATACAACTCTGAAAATAAAGACAACAGCTAAACATAAAAAAGAAGAACAATCTAAGCTATCTACACTATGCAAGGTATCATCCTGAGCAGCTGCCTGAACCTCCCCAGGGGTCCAGGTCGCGAGTGTCAACTAGGCAAGCTCCAAGTAAGGGTGCAGGGTTCCTCATCATCCTCTGTAAAATTTTCAACAGGTCCAGTCAGGACGGGAGCGAGCACAATACATCTCAATAGTTCATAGCAGGTTAGAAAATATAATCATACAGTAAAGTAAGATACAGGTGCTGAAGAATACAGTATGTAAACAGAGAGAGAAAACTGTAATAGAAATATCTACTATAAGTAAGGAACTAACAGTGGCTAGTGAGTCAGAGTACAGGATAGCACATGTGAGCGGAACAGATTTGTACATGATCTACACTACAGAGTTGTACATGATCTACACTACAGAGTTGTACATGATTTACACTACAGAGTTGTACATGATCTACACTACAGAGTTGTACATGATCTACACTAAAGAGTTGTACATGATCTACACTAAAAAGTTGTACATGATCTACACTAAAAAGTTGTACATGTATGGTGAAAGCACAGGAGTACAAGATCCGTATAGTACTAATCCGTGACAATGTCATGACAGCATATGTAAAGTAATTTAATACAGAAAATAATTCTAAGCAGGATATGAAATGATCAAAGAATGTACTCGCCTCGTATCTGAATGTCTGAAGTAAATGTACTGTCCGAGATGAGGTACCTGACTCCTAGTTAGAGCAATACAAGTCAAGATGTATACAGAGGATGATAATAGTAATCTACAATGCATCTGTATGCTGTCTAGGTCAAACTAGACTAAAGTCAACACTTGGTCAACTCTAGTCAACTAGGTCAAGTCCTAGCCCAAACAAGTCTAACAAGTCTCACTAGTCCTAACCAAGCCTAGTCTTGTAATCACACACCAATCACAAGTCTATACAAGCTATCAAACCAACAATTTACATACCACATTATCCATGCATATATTGTATTACCTATTTTACATATCATACAAGCCTATATACATATTTACATATATTCATATATACATAGAGATTAAGAGAGAGATTAAGGTATACATGTGTGTGTAAATAGGACATACAAACAATGTGTGTGTATAGAGTTTAGATAGGTGTCAATGTAAACTAGGTACTTGTGTGTGTGTGTAACATGAGAGGGTGAGGGTGTGTGTACTATATTGCATTTTTCATGTGGGTATCAGGCATATAGGTTCCCAAAACAGTGTGACAGGAATCCTGTGTATGTGTGTGAGGGTATTTGTGTACATGAGTGTCAAGAGGGTGTTAATATAAATTAGGAAAACAGTGTGGTGTAGGGTGTATGTGTATACAGCCTACATTACAAGAATGAAACCAGGTGACAGTTTGCAACATATCCTAAACCTTCATTCAACTAACTTGATTCCAACTATATGACTTTAACATAAAATAATATAAAGCCACACACCATTCAATCTCAGGTTTCAAAAAGTAATTAGTTCAATAACAATTGAATCTAAGCTACAAGTTTAGTATCTAAATAAAATGAAGTCAGTCATTCACAAAACTGTGTGCACATTGGTCAATAGGGATATCAGTTCTCCTAACCAACCAATTCAAGAACACTATAGCCATTTACCTCTCAGATTCAAGTAATGTAAGTATGGTTTTTGATGTATAGGAAAATATTTAGTAGGAAGTGTGATACGTGAGTGTCAACAAGGTGTCCAAGTGTTCAGCAAAATGTGTCCTGTGTGTGCACAGTTCAGTTCAAGTGTGCAGAGCTCAATAGATAGGAAACTAGGAGATAGGGGTTGTGTACATGAATTAGTGAATGTGTAACATTGTGTATAAGTGTCAATAGGACAGTTTGATTAAACAAAACTCAGTTTAATGTATAAATGCAGATGTGTGGGTGTGGGGATGTGTCAAAGTGTTCAGATATCAACATCAAGCCTATAATCAATCCCAATCTCAGATTTCATTTAGCAGGGAACCCAAACAGTTCACTAAGTAATGAAATTAACAGTTTATTAGAAATGTAGGAAGGCACCACATCTAAATCTCAGATTTTATTCATAAAGGAAACTTGGTTGTTCACAAGCTAACCCACATCAATCTCAGGAAACAGGTTTCAGTACATGAGCCATTCAAAAATCAATAAAAAGGGAGGAGTCCATATCAGTTGACAGTGTAGGCATGTCATGAGTTCTCAGATTCCAAGTAGACTTGGTTTTCAGGTTGCAATGTGAATCTAAACCCAATTCATATTCTATTCTCAGGTTTCAAGATTAGCAAACAATGGGGAACCATGTGTGACTGGTTTGTGTGTGACAATGTGTGTGAGTGAAAGAGTGATTAGTGTGACAGGAAAATCGGTGGAAAGTTAAGAAGAACAGTGGCATTGTGTGTGGAGTGGTATCAGGAAACAGGGCAATACAACCAGTGTATAAACTGGAGAAAATAGAAAAAACAGTGCAGTATGAAATATGCTAGCCATGCATTGCGATGAATTATGACAGTAGAGTTGAGGTAGGGAGGAGTCCTGGCCTGAACTAAGGAAGATTGGTTGGGCAATGGGGGTCAGAACATCCATATAGAGCCATTGACACCAAGCATCCCCCTTAGTCTGATACACTAGGGATGAGGATAACCTGTGTGTGGCATAGAGGAAAGACAGTGGTGTTGTGGCTCAGTCTCAGATCAAGGAATTAAAGATCAAAGTGAAGATCATTTGGTTCTCAGATTTTACAATGCAATGTGTCTCAGACTTCTACATAATAACAGGAATGTAAAATCAGTTCAACCCAAATCAAATACCCAATGTGAATCCCATATCTCAGTTGTGTGTGTAACAGTTACATGTGAGGGTGTGTCAAAATAGGAAAATTCAGGAATTAGGAGTTAGGAATTAGGAAGAGTGTGGATACATGTGAACTAATCTCAGGAATCACATGACAGTGAACCCTTCAATGTATCAGAGAATAGGGAAATAAAACCAATTTAGTATCTAGATTTCGAAATCAATTGAGGAAATAAACTTATATCAAGTAGGAATACTTAACATACATGTAGGCATACATCCTATATATATATACAGGCACAAACATTAAAATTTAGCATCTCAATCTCATGAATCAGTGAGCTTTAATATGTTACAGTATTTCCAGTTAAACCTGACCTTCAAAACTAATTTCAAACAAAAACCCAATAATTTGTCAAAATAATTGTGCAAACACATAGTACACATGTGCACGTGTCATAGGGGTGCATTCGTGTCCAGAAAACTGGACACGAACGTGTCCAAAAACCAAATTCGAATAGCCTCAGAAACAGCAAAACAATTCCTCGTACAGGTATGTCGAGCCTTCGTGGGCTCGATACAGAGCTCGAGGTGGGTCGAGCTCGTGCATATGGGTTCGCCCATAGTAGGGCTAGGGTGTCATCACCCTGAATCGGGTCGGGGACATGTCGTGTCCAAAATAAACGTGCGTATAGTGAGGCACTGTTGTGCGCGTACACACAGTGTGTGATCCGTGCGCGCGGGATTTCTCCCAAACCATTCCATAAAACCTCACGAAATTTTATAGGGTCAATGTCAGTCATGTCCTCTATGTGTACGTAAAATTTGGTGTCCTCTCGTGCTGTGTCCAAGGAGAACTCAGACACAGGTAGCAGGACACGTGCACGGGGCTGTGCGAGTGTGTGCCTGTCCAATTTATGACACGAAAATGACACAAAATCCATATCAGTCTTCATAGGCCTAGGTATCTATGTAATTAGTTTTTCAAAAATCGAAAATAAAATCCTTTGTGACATTTAATCAAACACCTATACACACATCATGACACGTGTCCGATACGGACACCAAACGGACACAAAACTTTGCAAAACCTATACCAACAGAGAGAGGACACCTAGGGCTTCCTAACCATGCAAAGAAAACGAAATTCTATGGAAGGAATAGGAAGTTACCTATATGTTCAATTTGCATATAAAAGCTTCAAAATGGGGGTTTTCTTCTTGATGGCCAAGTGCTCCAAATTGGTCCAAACCTGAGATTTCTCTCCATGGACATGAAGTAGAGCTGGATTAGGAACTAATGCAAAAGACTAGAGTGGAAAAGGAATTAAAATGAATAATCTATGGGTTGGGAAAGAATGGACAAACCTCTTTCTTCAAAACTTGGAGAAATTCCTAATGGAGGCTAGCCCTAATTTCTAGGAGGGGATTAAATAGGGGGAAAGGATCAATGTGGCTGCCATGGGCTGATTAGGGTTAGGTGTGGTTCATGGTGTGGGCCTATGGGCTATTAAGCCTTAAGTCACAAGTCATGACTTGTGAAATCACAAGCCATTCCTTAAACAATTCAAATCCTATTTCCACCAAATTAATTCTATGGTTTAATTATCACTAACTTAAGTCAACCTAGGGTTCCATATCCTAATCACATAGTCATGACCTAGGTTAGTCTCAAAAGTCAACATAAGTCAAAGTCAACTAAAACACCAAAATCAATTATACTAAAAATCTCTAAAAATCATATAAATTCTATTGATTCTAAATAATACATAATAATTCCAAATAATTCCCAAATTTACAAAAATGACTAAAATACCCCTCAATCTAGAAATGATAAACAAAATACTAGCAAGACACCAATTCATAAGTCATGTTTTAAAATAGTTTTTAAAATAATTAAAATCAATAAAAATTATATAAAATTTTAAATACCATAATTAAATAAATTAAATACAAAATTTTAAAATTACCCTCATTTGGAAAAATTGGGTGTTACACTATTACATTGAGATGACATAAACTCATCATTAATTACTTACTCCTCTAGCTTCTCCACTTCAGCCTCGTTGTAATTGAGTAATACATACAAATGAGCAGCCCTTAGCTCTTCGTCATTCAAATATCTCTTCTTCATTTTCTTCGAAGGCTTTCCGGACGCATTGAATACTTTCAGTATTCCATCATTAGATTCTTGATAACCGTCGTCATTTCTTGGAGCCCTCGTTCTATTCGTAGCAACATGAGGTTTGAAATACGTCGAGCAGAAGTTTGTAATCTCCTCGAGAATATAGGCTTCACAAATAGAACCCTCGACCCTAGCCTTGTTTTTCACCTTCCTCTCTTTAGGTGGTTCAAATACCGCTCAAACGGATACATCCACCGATAACCGATGGGCCTACCAACACGTGCCTCGTAGGAAAGATGAATTGACAAATGCTCCATGGAGTCGAAGAATCCAGGAGGAAATACCTTCTCGAGCTTGCACAGTGTTATCGCAATATCGTTCTCCTGCTTTTCTAGATGATCGACGAGCAACTTACTGGAACAAAGATCTCTGAAGAATATGCTAAGCTCAGTCAATGGATCCCAAACAACCGGGAGTAAGAATTCCTAAAATGCAATCGGAATTAACCTCTCCATGAATACGTGACAATCATGGCTCTTCATACCTGTCAGTTTGTTCTCCTTGAGGTCGACGTATCTTCTCAAGTTCGAAACATACCCGTCTGGAAATTTTAGACCTTGAATCCACCTACAAAGTCTCACTTTATCCTCCTTCTTCTGTGAGAAAATTGCCTTAGGTTGCTTCAACTTCCCATTCTCGTCCTCTATCAAATGTAATGCAGGACGTCTACATATTTCTTCCAAGTCCAATCTAGCCTTTGGATTGTCTTTCGTCTTCCCCTTTACGTCCATTACAGTATTAATTATGTTGTCAAACACATTCTTCTCGATATATATGACATCAAGGTTATGTCTAATCAGATTGGTGCTCCAATATGGTAGATCCCAGAATATACTCCTCTTCGTCCAGTTATGAGTGCGACCAAATCCGTCACACTTGTAGCCCGTAGCAGGCTCCTCAATAGCTCTTGGTAAATCTTTTACCTCTTCCCATATCGTGTATCCAGGCCACCTTGGCGGGGGATTAGCCTTCTCCACAACGCCAGCACGAAAAGCATTCTTGTTCCTCCGGTACGGATGATCCTTCGGTAAAAATTATCGATAACAATCGAAGAAGCACGATTTGCCTTCGTATTTCAAACGGAAAGCCTTGTGTGGTCCATGCAATACGGACGTGAAAGATGACCATGCGTGCTCAATCCAGATAACATAGCATAGGCCAGAAAGTCGTTGATGGTCCACATAAGTGCTGCCCGCATCTAAAAATTTTGTTTTCTAGATACATCGTACGTGTTGGAACCTACTTCCCACAGCTGATTCAACTCATCAATCAATGGCTGTAAATACACATCGATGTTCCTTTTCGGATTGTTCGGACCTGGGATAATAACGGTGAGGAATATATACGGAGTCTTCATGCACATCCAAGGCGGTAGATTGTACGGAGTGACGATCACAGGCCAACACGAATATTAGGATTCCAAAAGTCTGAATGGGGTAAAACCGTCGGAGCAGAGACCCAATCTGATATTACGCGGATCAGAAGCAAAATCTGGATACTCTCGATCAAAGTGCTTCCATGCTTCGCCATCAGATGGGTGATCCAACACTCCTTCGGTCTGTTCCCGCTTATGCCAACTCATGTTTTCTGTAGTTTCCTTCACCATAAACAACCGCTACAACCGCGGCATCAACTAAAAGTAGTGCATCGAATCGGTAGGCTTCCTGGCACTGACAGACTTTTCTCTACCACTGCCCTTGTAGCGATCGGCACCACAAAATCTGCAGGCATCTTCATCCTTGTCGTCTTTGTAGTACAACATGCACCCGTTGCGACATACATCAATTTTTTCGTATTCCATCCAGAGCGATCTCACCATCCTCTTAGACCGGTACAAGTCTTTAGGCAACTTAGCACCCTCAGGCAATATTTCTATAAGCAACTCCATAAGACGGTTGTAGCAATCTTGCGACATGTTAAAATCAGACTTGATGCTCAACAATCTTATAACCACCTCCAATGGTGAATGATCCTCACAACCAAGATATAATGGAGTCCTTCCATTCTCCAGCAACTCTATGAACTGTACAGCATCGGCGTTCGGTGCCTCCTCAGGTGCATCATGATCGTCCGAATCGAAACTAGGTCTCGCCGCATCAAAAACCATGTTCACCAATCCATCGTCGTAAGCAACATTGTTGTGGACATCCACATAAGGTTCATACTCTGATGCTAAAGACACAAGTTCTCCATACGCGCTCCATTGATAGTAATTCGATGTGAAACCCTTCGAGTATAAATGTTACGTGACTTCTACTTCTGGATGATATTTCAAGTTGCAACATCTCACACATGGACACTTAATTTTGGTACCGTCTATGTACTGAGGGAACGCCTTGGCAAACTGCAGGAACTACTGTACACCCTCTATGAATTCATCCTGCACACCGCACATGTCATCAGGATGACGATTGTACATCCATGAACGATTTCGTAAATAGTAATTCATATCCATTTGAAGATAATTCTGCAAAGATAGATACACTTATTCGATTATATTGTCCAAATGGATGCATAGACACATAAGTATTCGATTATACCTACACTTCTAGGATACTCTATACACTCTTATAGTAACTAGGAGTCCTATGATATTACCTATCTCATGTACACTCTTCACACACACACACACATTACCTACCACATGTAGGGCTCAAGTCAAGAGTATAGTGCAATGGTATGCTATCATTTATGCCTATAATAAGGCATACCATATATGCTACACTAACAGGAGTAAGGTATGTAGCAACAGTATGCTATCAGTCATACTTATAATAAGACATACAGTGTACTACATACTAGCAATCAAGTAAACAAACGTGTCGTATAGGACGCCAATATAGTATAAGGTATATCGTGCCTATACTCAACACGCTAAGACTTAGGTGACTACATGCCCTTTGGTGTTCTTCCCTCCCCGACACGACATGACACGAATGCAAGCAAGTGGAAGTAAGTACAAACAAGTCAAGTGCAATATGAATGTATGCATGCGATGATCGAGTATGAGTACTTGCCTCTCTTATGGGGTTAACAATGTCTCTAGATCACGAATAAATAAAAAAATAATATTTTTAGAAGATTTCTAATTTAAACCTCCAGTCAATTTCTAGTGTTTACAAAACCACTTAATCTACTGACTAGGCTCTAATTATTAACAAAATTACTTAAATAAGTGAGTCAGGTAATACTCTCTGACCTAAGAGGAATGGAAAAGTCCTAACACTCAACTTGAGCATCCACAAGTCCATTACACACTTGAATCCCTATTGGTTAACATAAACTCCACTGCTACCTATTCAATGAGTCTACCAACTAAGTACTGCAAGAACCTGGTCTATAACAACAGTAACTATATAATACTTCAATGGTATTATATAGCAAAAGATGTGGAGAGGTAGAGAGTTAGGGTAGCATGCCAAAATAAAGGGAAGAAAAAAAGGAAAATTCAACAACCAAATCACGTAGATATATCTACAAGATGAACAAAACAAAACTCTAAATTTATCAAAAAGAAAGATGAAACTATGAATTCCTACCACTTTATTTGTATGTAGTACCAAATCACATAGATATATCTACAAGATGAACAAAATGAAACTGTGAATTTATCAAAAGGAGAGATAAAACTTTGAATTCCTACTAATTCGTTTGTAAGTAGTCTTACATACCTTATTATATGGATAGCTAAAGTTGGTAATGAATTTTAATAGGCCATCCAAAACATGTCAAACATGTAAGAGAACACGAACTTGACTTAGAAAACATAAACACAGTAAGGGTGAAAAAAGGTCAGACTTGGATCACAAGTTGTAAGGTTATATTGAAGCTGCAAATCTTTGCAAAAAATTTAAGTCGTGTTTTGACTGTACATTCTACATCATCATAGAGTTCTACAGTTGCAGAAAAATTTTAATTCGAAACAAGAAAGAATTCTATTAGCACATAATATTCTTATAGGAGAAAATTTGGAGTTTAAATGTTAAGGAACAATGCTACACTAGGGGTCTATTTAGAGACGAGTGCCAAGCTGAATCCTATTCCAACCACAAGGATCAACATAAACTTTTCATTCATTCCACCTATTACAAACAAAGAATTTGAAGGAAGAAACAAAAACAACTGTGTTGGGACTAAAACTCCCATTGGTAGTTTGTAACTAAGAATTTGAATATCTACCTTCTTTTCAACAGTAACTATATAATACCCTAACTAAATATCAAAGCAAACAATAGTAAATATCGAAATGTTCACAGTGTCGTGTCCGAAATAGGTTTTATGTCAAAGTGTATTATGTGTCAAAGTGTGTGTGTGTGTGTCAAAGTGTTGTGTCCTGTGTCACAGTGTCATGTCCAAAATAGGTTTAAGGTTTACCCAGTCGGGACCGGAGGAGCTGGTCGTCGAGGGGGCAGGGGGTCGCCTGTGGGGAGCTGGAGATGGAGGGGAGTGGTCGTCGAGGGTGAGCGGGGTCGACGAGGGAGAGCTGGGTCGCCGAGGGGGTCGTCGGTGGGAGCAGGGTCACCGAGGGGGAGTAGGGTCGCCGAGCGGGGTCACGGAGGGTCGGAGGCCGAGGGGGGAGGGGGTCGCCGGAGGCCGAGGGGGGAGGGTCGCCGAGGGGGAGCGCGCGGGTTCGGAAAAAATTTGATCGAAATAATGGGGAGAATGAAAACTCGAATGCCCTATATTTTTATTTTAGCGACGTCATAACTATACGTCGGTAAACGTCGCTAATATTAGTGATATTAGCAACGTTACACTAGTTACGTCGATAAACGTCGCTAATATTAGTGATATTAGCGATGTTCACCGACTTATCCGTGACGTATGTTTCTTTATACAAAACCAAGTCACAAAACGTCGTCGATCGTCGGTAATAGTGACGTATTGCGACGTTTATAAATTACGTCGCTAATTCCTTAAAAGGTAGCAACGTTTTTCTAAAACGTCGCTAATTGCGTCGCTAATATGACTTATTCTAGTAGTAAAAAATTTTGGCCGTTGGATAACTTGCAATGAGCAATCCCTAAAAATTAGCTCCTGGAAATTAGGAGACAGAGTTCGGCCCGAACTCTGTGTGGGGGCAGAGTTCGCCCCGAACTCTGCCTCCTTGGAGACAGAATGCTCATGGGCTGTTGGGCTTTGGCAGTTTAGCTTTTTGTTTGTGGAGCTTTTTTGTTATCTAGTCTATGGTTAAGGTACTCGGTGCGACTCACTGTACAATAGCCTAGACTCAATAAAATTATAAAAATACAGACTTCCGGTTACAAGTTCCAGCAATATTCGTCGAGCAGTTGTCGATGATGATTGTCTGACTTGATATGTGTTAGTCGTCTGATTTGTAGCTTTGATAACGATTTATGTGTCGAGTTGGATCATGTCAAATATCAATTTGTTAATTATCAAGATAAGGTTGACTGCGATCCAGTTTGGGTCAACAAACTCAAGATCAGTAGGGCCTGGAGCTCATCATCAATCATCATTTTCATCATAGACAACTGATTGATGATACCCTGAACCTCGTTTAGATGTTATGCCAATGAGGCACCCTCCGTGTACTTCGTGTTGACGAGTTGGCAAATAAAAAACGTCTTGTTGTCAGCCGTCTTCCTTTCGTACAGCAAATGTATCTTCTTCCATAATGCTTTTTTTGGGCTTTCCATGGACACGTGGTAAAACACCGAATCATCCAACCATTGGCGGATAAATCCAACGGCCTTCCGATCCAGTCATTTTCAGTCTTCAGCAGCTTTGTCCGTTAGCTTTGTGTTGTCGCCCTCCAACGGACCATGCAAGTCCTTGCACCAAAGTAGATCCTCCATCCTTGGCTTCTAAATCTCTCAGTTTTTCCATGTAAGGGTGATTATATGAGTATTCATCTGCTCTGTAGACATGATTGAAGAAGCTTCAAAGCTCTGATACCAATTATTTGGTGCGTGCAGAAGCATTTGCCAGCCAACCTGATCAAAACGAACCCCCATCTAACAGACACCAAGCACAAGATGAAGACAATTATATGGCGGTGATGCGTCACCTGGACAAATCCTAACCTTTAATAATTCAGATAAAATTACAAGATTGATAGAACTCACATTGAACCATTGCCCTAATAGGTTCAACCCCTTCACCACTCTCAAGAAAAAAATAGAAGATTACAATTAAGATTACTCACCAACCCGTAGCAATCTTCCTAACCGAAGTTGACGACTCCTCGATTAGATCTTCTTCTTCCGTCTGTCTTGGATGACAAAGTCCTAAAAGCAAATTATGTACTTTATCTTAAATTTTCTTGTGGATGAGTACCCCGAATCTCTAGTTTGTGCCTTCCATTTGTGCCTCCACCCTCACCTTATATAAATAAGATAAGAAACCTAATTTTAGGGTTAGAAAATCCTAAAAGTAGTTCACCATTAGATCTGGCCGTCCACCGACAACCAACGATATAGATTATATCCTATAACCAATTATGGACGTCCAAATATGGTCAAATTAAATATTTCATACAAATTTGCAAATCTAATTAAATCATATATTTAATGTAGATTTTCAAATTACATCAAATTAAATCTTTTACCATATTTGGGCTCCAAAATTTGCTCTTATCAAATCCAGACTGGACTCCAACATTTTTTCCATTAACGGGGTCAGTGTATTTATTTTCTTTTGGACAATTTACTTTAACTATTCCTACGTTCTATATTTACTAAGAAATTAATCCTACTTTGAAACTAATTACACGAGCACCCATATAGTTTATATTTCTGTAGAAACTTATAACACTGACCAGCCCTATTCTTATAAAATTTATAAAGGAGAGGGATGGTCAGTGTAATTATTTTGGAATAGGAATAGTTCCTATAATACTCAGTGTAGTTATTTTCAGAATAGGAGTATTTATTTATTCTTTGGCTAAATTATAACTTGATACCCTCAACTATTGGGAATATTCAACTTGATACCCTAAACTTTGATATGTAATAACTTAATACTATATCTCAACTTATATTTCTAACTTGATACCCAATTTTTTATTCCTAAATTACCCTTAAAACTCCCATTTTTAAAAAATAATTTTATTTTTATTTTTATTTCTAATTTATTTTATTTTATTTATTTTATTTTATTTTATTTTATTTTAGAAATTTGAGCTTGCATTATATATATTATGTTATATTTTAAATGGTTAATAGTTAATTGTTTAATTAAATAACCCAACACTTGCTTAGCCCAACAAGTAAGTCTCCATGCTTGGGCCAAGAATTTTATTCCATGCTATCATGAGCCTAAGGAATGCATTCTTGCTAAAGTAAGCCTATGGTTGTTAGCTTTGCTAACATGGGCTCAATTTTGTGTGAGCTAAATGGTGGGAACATGTAAGCCCCTAGTTTATAAAATATTATTTTTATATTTTTAAATAATGTTTATATCCTTAAAATAAATTATTATAATTATTAGGATTTTTTCTAGAATTTTTAAATGATTTTTAATTGATTTTTAAATCAAATATATTATTTTATAATTATTTGAATTGTTTTAATATTATTATGCAATTATTTTAATTGTTTTAATAGTCTTTGCAATATTCGAATTGTCTGTGCAAATTAAATTTTGCACAGAACCACAGCGGGGGTGTATATCCAAATTAGATATTTGCATTAACTAAGGCGGTGGGCTTTTGTGTAATATACTGATCTTGGGGAGGGTTTCTGCAAAACCTAATTCTAACCCTAACCCGACGACCGTCGCGCTGTCGTTGTCTCCGGCTAACTCCGGTCTAAACCCTAACCCTAATCCCTAATTTTTCGGCCAAAATCTGACTTTTCCACCGCCTTTCGACCCTGTAAAACTATCCCGACCCCAAACCCTAACCCTAGACTCCCTACGACCACCACAGCCGACCTAGCCACCGTAATCCACCCGTCTTCTCCGACCAGCCTCGTCGGAGATCGCCTTTGCCCAGCCCGACGCCTACGGCCCACGTTGACGCCTCCAACCACCACCAATCGACGCGCCTCGCCGAGACGAACCCAGCGCCACCCTTCGCCACCGACCACGACGCTTCCTCTGCCGTATAGCACCCCCAACAGCTATCCTTCGGCGGACACGTACGTGTCTTCTCGTCTCCCGTGTCTCGTTGTGTCTCGTGTTCCCATCACTGGACTCGCCAGGACACGAGGAACCCAATGGTGAGTCTGGACACGGCCAGTTCGAGTCGTACGTGTCGTGCAAGACCCGGACACAAGACTCGAACGTTCTTCGTGTCCTTAACTATCAGGACACGAAGTTACGTTATTGGGTTTAGTTTTGGCTATCGGGTTTAAAAACCCATTAACTTAAAAACCATAATAAAAATAACCCAAACCCTATCCCTAAACAACTGACTCGGGCGGACCCCCTGGCCAGCACGAGCCCGTTAAAACCCCCCTGCCCCTGGCCGAGTTCGAGCCCCCCCTTTCCCTTATTTTTTGTCTTGTTTTGTTTTTATTTTATTTTATTATATATATGTATATATTTATATATGTATTTATATATATAATATATATATATATATGTGTGTGTGTGTGTGTGTGTGTGTGTGTGTGTGTGTGTGTGTGTGTGTGTGTGTATATGTTTTTTTTTTGTATATGTATTTATATGTGTGTGTGTGTGTGTGTGTGTGTGTGTGTGTGTGTGTGTGTGTGTGTGTGTATATGTATATGTATTTATATGTGTATATATATTATTATATATATATACTCTATTTGTATATATATATATGTATATTTTATATTTAGTATTTTATATATATATATATTTATTATATATATATATATATATATATATATATATAAAAAAAAAAATATATATATAAATATATATATATATATATATATATATATATATATATTTATATATATATATATATATATATATATATATATATATATATATATTTTATATATATATATATATATATATATATATATATATATATATATATATCCATTATATATGTATGTAAATATCTATATATTTATGTATATATATAATAGTATTTGTCGTATAAATATGTATATATTTTCAAATGCAATTTTAGTGTTAAATATTATTATGTAAAATTTTACAAGTTATTTTATTATATAATTTTGTGACTTGTATATTTTACCACTTTAAAATATATTATTTATATTTAAATTCTTGTATTTTGTAAATTATGGCCAATTGATGTCCAAACCTATCATGAGTTTTTGGGCCCAATTATGTCTAATACATTCAGAGTCTGTACAAGTCATATTGGACTTGTTTCATGGATTTGGGTCCCGTATCTGGACTTCGGTTCAATTCTGAATACGTGGACAAAATAGTAAATAATTAATTAATTATTTTCCAGAAACTGTTACTTGCTGTTTTAGAATTTTTATATATATTTTAAGTGCTGTAAAAATCTGAGAAAAAATATATTTAAATACTATTTTAATTTAGCTAATTTATTATAATTTTTTCGGCATTTAAAATGTATTTTGGTATTTTATAAAAATAGGAAAATAGAACTCATTTTCAGGATACATATGTTTGCTGATTTTTAATAAATATCTATGAGGGTAAATTCCAGAAAAATTAGTGTAAATTTCTATAATTAACAAGGATCATTTTGGTACTTTATTTTATGCAAAATTGAGCTTTTTGTCTATCTCAAAAATTGTTGGAACACAGTGTACAGTTTGATTTATTTATTGAATAATTATGACTTACAATGTTTTGTGTTGTTTTGAGTTATAGTCGTATTGGACCTCACCCCGTACTAGTATAAAGACCCTAGAAAGTTAGTTTGGGTATTTTGTCATCCCACATTGGTCTCCTATGTAAAAGTCATTATTTGGCTAGGTGTCCAGTCTGAAAGTCGTGTTGCACAACTAGTGTCTTAGTGTTTGACTTAGTGTGAAAACTAAGTTTATGTATTATTTCTACAGTGACGAGTCATCAAGCATCTATAGCATTTCTATCGCTACCTTGCTTTGCTAAAGGTAAGTACCTCTACAAACTTTACATACTGTTACAACAATAAACTGTGATTTCCAACAATGTTAAATGCTGATCCTTGGGGTAGCAAGTTAAAACTTAACATGATGTATTACTTTCAGTCTCTACCATGCTTAGGATAGTTTTTATATCTCTCACATGTTTAACAACGGGTTAACGGGAAACTGATAGTAGAGTATGTGATCATTCCTCCTTCTCCGTATGTATTTACCGCGCACGGTAACATTCTATATGTAACTTTGCCGTATGTTTTGATCCCGCATTTGTGTATGGATATACACCGATGTCGTTAGTGCACGTATGTGCATTCCAGAAAAACTTGATATGTACCGCTGTACATCCTATTTACCTAAGATCACGTACATGCTACGGTTTTAAACTTTTAAACAAATATATGTTGTCATTTCTAAAAGAATCAATTAAACTATGATATGCCCTGATTCCAGTTTATTACACTTCTGTTCATTTTATGTTTCGTATATTTAGTTTGTTAGAATCAGTACTTGCTCCCGTCCTGACAGGATAACGTTGTAGGTATACTTACTGAGGAGGAGTTGCTTTGCGATTCCTATTATGGAGTTGATGCCGGGGACCAGACTTTATCTTACGAGGATGTACCTGCGGGGAAACTCGTCTAGTTTGTGTAGTTGCTCGAGATATTTTAGAGTAGTCATGTATTAGACTACGTATTTTGTAACTGGAACTGTATCCAGTTTTACATTTTGGACTTGTACTTGGAACTTAATTATATACGAGATAACTTTTGTATTTGGAACATTTCTGACTTATTATTACATATAGAACTGTTAGCACATTTTAGTCTTATCTTGTTATCTTTAGAACAGCTTACTACGCTTTATCTCAAGCGTAGGTTGGACATGACTCGGCCCGGCCCAACAATTTGGGTAGCGTATCATGACATATTTTTAGTGGTGGCCCATGCAGGTCCTGACTAAATTGTTTGGTTACGTCATTGTACCAAGCTTGCCTGCAATTAGGAACTTAAGGTAACTAGACAACATTAGGAATAACGCTTAGAACACCTAGAGGAATACTATGATTGCAACATAGGAAACACATCACATCATATGCTCATTATTTCAAAAATTAGACTTTCTTGTTTTTTATGAATAATTACTTAAAAGAGTCCTTATAAGTCCTTTTTATTTATTTAGATGGTGCTCACCCGCTCATCCCAGTATGTCACACCTAAGAATGGCACACTTCCCATCCAGTCGGTTGACCAGTTGACCGATACACCTCCACCTACCATACTCCCCCACTCCACAAATCTACCAACCCAAATGCCTCCACCACCTTCCACATCACAGACCCAGCAGGACCCGATACTCCCACCACCACCTATTACTATGCCTGCCCAGGCCTCCGTCACACTCGACGGGAACCAACTGCTCACTCTGATCCAGGGGTTCATAACGACCCATCAGGAGCAGAATACCCTACTCCGTCAGAGCATGGAGCGTTCTGAGGAACGTACCGCGGTCCCACCACCTGTAGAGCTACGGTAGAGAGCGGGGACAATCAAGGACTTCATGGATCTGAACCCCAAGGAGTTCTTAGGGACTGAGGGCATCGTAGTAGCAGATGACTGGTTAGACTCAGTAGAGAGGAAGCTCCTTGGAGCTAGGTTGCCGAATGACCTCCAGGTCGAGGCAGCAAGATTTCTACTGATAGACTTGGCAGCAGTTTGGTTCAGGAATGAGCCACTATTCGCGAGCGGGATCAGTTCAAGACCCAGTTCAAGAAGAAATTCTTCTCGACCACTGCTAGGGTAACCATGGGGCTACGATTCCAGAACATCCAGCAGGGGAACCGTTCTGTTGACGAGTATGCAGCGGAGTTTAGTCGATTGAGCCATTTCGCTCCTAGTCTAGTTGTAGACCCAGAGGAGATGACGCGTAGGTTTTGCCATGGTCTAGTTCCAGACATTGGCATTCTTATAGTGGCAAACGGTACGACTGACTACTACCAGAGCCTAGAGTTGGCCCGGAGCATAGAGGAGTGTCTTATGTCTTGCAAGAGGCTGGCTTCTGTACACCTTGAGGGACCCTCCAAGCGTCAGGCTTTCCAGCCGAGAGCACCGGCGTCACACCAGCAGACATACCGTCCTCCCGTACCACATCACCCGACCCCACCAGTTAGAGCCCCGGGACCCCGGCAGCAAAAGGGAGGTGTGTGTTCTTTCTGTAAAAGGCCAGGCCATGATGCTTTCGTCTGTAGGAAAAGGTTGGGGCAGTGTTTAGCTTGTGGGTCTACCATCCATCAGCTTTGGGACTGCCCAGTAGCGAGGGTACCAGGTGCCGGACCACCGACTAGAGGACCGCCGCTTCCGACTCAGCAGCAGAGGTTTGGGCAACATCTGCAGCAGCAGAAAGGACCCCAGGGGAAGGCTTATAGTCTGGCTCTTGAGGCAGAGCCGGAGCAGGTTTCGGAGCCCGATTATTTGGCTGACGTCATCACAGGTCATGTTTATTTGCATACTTTTCTAGCTCTATGCTTGTTTGATTCTGGTGTATCACATAGCTTCCTGTTATTAGAGTTTTTGTATAAACACCACTTAGTAGCTACACCAACCGAGGAGATAAGTAGAGTAATGACGGAAGGTGGACCAGTGCCCATTAGAGCTATCTATAGATGCTCTATTACTATAGCTGGGAGAGAGTTTAGGGGACGATTCTTTGTGATGACACTCCCCGGGTATGATATTATATTAGGGATAGACTGGCTTAGCTATGCCCATGAAGCTATAGACTGTCATGAGGGTAGTATTCTGTTTAGCCCTCCAGGCACGGCACCATTCAGTGTCAGGAGGACAGAGCCGGAGATCAGCCTAGAGCCGAACTATTGTGTGACAGTTGGGGAGATAGTACCGCCATACCCTATCATTAGGGAGTTTATGGATGTATTCCTAGAGGATCTTCCAGGACTTCCGTCTGACAAACATGTGGAGTTCACTATAGATTTAGTACCGGGTTCATCACTAGTATCTCGGGCTTGCTATAGAGTGAACCCCAAGGAGGCCGTAGAGATAAAGGAGCAGATTGATGACCTGTTGAAAAAGGATTTTATTCGATCTAGTGCTTCTCCATGGGGAGCGCCAGTGCTCTTTGTGCTTAAGAAGGATGGTACAGTTCGGTTGTGCATTGACTACCGGGCGTTGAATACCATCACCATTAAGAACAAATATCCTCTGCCCAGGATAGATGATTTGTTCGACCAGTTGAGTGGGGCGAAGGTATTTTCCAGGATAGATTTGAGATTCGGTTACCACCAGGTGAAAGTCAGGGCTGCAGACATCCAGAAGGCGGTATTCAATACGAAGTATGGGCAGTACGAGTTTTTGGTGATGCCATTTGGTCTCACAAATGTGCCAGCTGTCTTTATGAACTTGATGAATAAGACATTTTACCATTATCTGGATAAGTTCATCGTAGTATTTATCGACGACATCCTGATATACTCGAAGACGCCGGAGGAGCACGCAGAGCACTTGCGGACAGTTTTGGGAATTCTGAGGCAGGAGAGGTTGTATGCCAAATTGTCAAAGTACGAGTTCTTTTGGACCGAGTGGAGTTTCTCGGTCATGTAGTTACTGGAGAAGGGATCTCGGTAGATCCCAGGAAGATTGCTGCCGTTGAGACATGGAAGGCTCCAACGTCAGTTTTAGAGATCAGGAGCTTTCTGGGTTTAGCCGGCTATTATAGGAAGCTCGTCCAGGACTTTGTTAGGATAGCTGAACCCATGACGAAACTGACGCGGAAGGACGCAGAGTACATCTGGTCAGAGGACTGCCAGGCAGCATTTGAGGAGCTGAAGAGGAGGCTGACGACTACTCCAGTTCTGACATTACCTTCAGGATCTGGAGGTTTTACCATATACAGCG